>CM071604.1:30136476-30428976 GCA_036365135.1 Miichthys miiuy
ATCGTGGCTGTCCCTGTCTTAGGTTGCCCCAAAGTTTTCAGGGGGATCTTACCCGTCATTGGTGAATCAGTCTTCCATACTTGACCCTTTTCTAATGAGTGATATGAGTTTAGTGATATAACTCTATTTTGCCTCAGTTAAACTGACTTAACTGATCTGTAACTGTAGGACCAGGACAACTATT
This sequence comes from Miichthys miiuy, assembly GCA_036365135.1. Classification (NCBI taxonomy): domain Eukaryota; kingdom Metazoa; phylum Chordata; class Actinopteri; family Sciaenidae; genus Miichthys; species Miichthys miiuy. The sequence goes on from CM071604.1 coordinate 30,136,661, forward strand.
TCTTTCTTTTGTCCTCCTATGTCCTGTCCTGTTATCGCACTGTTACAGCATTGTCTGTTTTGTTTTGCTTCAGTTAGGTTAGTTTACATCACAACCAACCCAACTAACTTCTCCCTATCGAGCATCAAGTTTCCATGCATGTATATTTTTAAGTTCTCATGTCTCCTGTGCTGGGTTACTGCATGGTGACAGAGTTGTCGCACACTGTGCCTGCTCACAGTGTCGACAAGGTCAAGTAATCGTGGCTGTCCCTGCCTTAGGTTGTCCCAAAGTTTTCAGGGGGATCTTACCCGTCATTGGAGAATCAGCCTTCCATACTTGACCTTTTAATTTTAGAGTCATATCACTGTTTTGTTTTGCCTCAGTTATGCCTTTTTTCATTTAACATCTATTTGTTTCTCTTTCTTTGTATCTCCCATCACAACATGTGCTGTGTTACTGCACGGTGACGTAGTTCTGTTTTCTTTTACATCATTTAAGTTAGATTACATTACGTTTACCCACAGGAGTAGTGGGATAGTGCTTCAAAAGTTGCTTATAATATATTCGTTCAACATCTAGCTTAAGGCTGAAGGCTTGTCGCACACTGTGCCTGCTCAGAGTGTGCGACAGGGTCAAGTAATCGTGGCTGTCCCTGTCTTAGGTTGTCCCAAAGTGTTCAGGGGGATCTTACCTGTCATTGGTGAATCAGTCTTCCATACTCGACCCTTTCTTATGAGGCATATCACTCTATTTTGTTTTGCATCACTTCGGTCATTTTACACGAGGTTGGCAAAGGTTAGGTTAGCTTTGTATTTACTAAGTCAGGGTTTGGTTAAGTTAATGCAAAAGCTGTTTGACTATCCAGTCGTTCAGTTACTTCGGTGGTTGCATAAACATTCTGCTCTACTTTACATCTTACATGCAGTCTCAGTTATCCCTCTCCGTATGTTTCTAGCTGCTCCCTCTTTAACATGATATGTACTCAACTGCTTTTTGTGCACATCAGAATATTGACAGCATAACAGTGGATACGTTGCAGCCTACCTCTGTACCTCTGACCTCGTCCTCGCTGAATGGCTCCACTTACAGCAACTCCTGCTCCACCATGTGTTGAGCTTTGAAAGCCAGCCGACATATGGAGCTTCTTTTTCCTGGTTTGCTCTGTCCGTCCTCTCCCCTTTCCCTCTTTCTTTTAACTCTTCTGTGTCTCTCGCTCCTTCTTCTCCTCCCTCTGCTAGCTTCTGACTCGTTTGTCTCTTGCGTCTCTCTTCTGCCTTTTCCTCTCCCCACTTGTCTCTTGTTTTACGCCTGGACAGCAGACTGTTTCTCCTCCTGATCATCCACCTTCCCTTACCGATCTATCGTACAGGAGTGGGCCAGCAGAAAGTAGCAAGAGGAATTGCTACTTTCTGCTGGCCCACTCCTGTACAACAGACCGGTAATTCTTCATCTTCATCATGTTCTCTTCGTTCCTCATTCTTTGCTGTTCCTCCTTCATCCTGGCCCACTCCTGCAAAGGACTCTGCCTTCTCTTTGTAGTTCTGGACAATGGACACGACCATTTTCATTGTCTCTTCCAGGTCCTTTACTTCCTCCTCATTACCTGGGTTGTGCACCTTGCAGGTGTGTCAGTCCTTGGTTTGGATATCATTGTGTGAGCGCAGCTGCAACTCAAAATATCTACCTCCTGCTTATTGGGAATGTAACCTGCTAAAGTTATTTAGCTAAGAGAGCATGTGCACTCCTCCAACACAACACAGTACAGAATAAGTGCTAAGTTTCAGTCATATTCAGCAAATTAACGTGAAATAATCTTTCCTTCTCACTGTTTCTTTGAAAGAGCTGACAAAACACAGAGCAATGACTGCAAAGCTTTCACCTCACATGAAAGTTCCTGTCCTGTAAAAAAAGACGTTGCATGCAGTCCATTTTGCACATGTGCAGCAAGTGAGGCAAAGTTTAAAGACATCATTGTGAGAGTGCAGTTGCAGATGCGTCTCCTGCTTATTGGAAATGTAATCTGTGAGAGTTATTTAGCTGAGAGACACATGTACCCTTTTCCAACACAATGCAGTTCAGTAAAGTAACAGATTTTAAAGCAGCTGCAGGGCAGATTTAACTCTCCAAAGGTGATTTGGGAATAAGTTTCAGAGTTAAGTTGTTTCAGAGTAATATTCAACAAATTAACATGAAATAATCTTTCCTTCTCACTGTTTCTTTGAAAGAACTGAGAAAACACAGAGCAATGACTGCAAAGCTTTCACCTCACATGAAAGTTCCTGTCCGTAAAGAAAGACGTTGCATGCAGTCCATTTTGCACACGTGCAGCAAGTGAGGCAAAGTTTAAAGACATCATTTTGAGAGTTCAGTTGCACCTCAACAGATGCACCTCCTTCTTATTTAAAATGTAATCTGGGAAAGTTACTTGCCTAAAAGACCGATGCAGGAAAAACACGTGTGCTTCTTCTCCAAGACAATGCCGTTCAGAAAAAGCAGATTGAAGAATTGATTTGTTAAAGCAGCTACAGGGCAGTCCTTCCTCTTCAAAAGGTCATCTGGAAATGAGTGCTGATCTCTCTCTCTCTCTCTCTCTTATATGCAAATATCTTCGGAACACAGAACCATTCACATTCTAAACGGAACTCTCAAATGGCTTTGATTTCTGAAAGAAAAATGAATATGCAAATTAGCATGCAACCAACCCAACTAACTTCTACCTATTGAGCATCAAGTTTCCATGTATGTATGTATGTATATTGTGAAGTTCTCGTCTCTCCTGTGCTGTGTTACTGCACAGTGATGGAGTTGTCGCACACTGCCTGCTCACAGTGTCGGCAAGGTCAAGTACCGCAATTTTTGGACTATAAGCCGTTACTTTTTTTCACACGCTTTGAACCCTGCGGCCTATACAACTGTGCAGCTAATTTATAGATTTTTACTGGCCAACGGCCACCGGGGGCACTCTCTAGCAGCAGACGCAAAAGTGAGACAGATTATGTGCCGAAGAACACACGAGTTTTGATTTTCGTCTTTGTCTTCATCTTCTTCCGCTTATACTTTTCGCGGGGGCAGCAGCTTCAGTAGGGAAGCCCAGACTTCCCTCTCCCCGGCCACTTCGTCCAGCTCTTCCATGGGAACCCCAAGGCGTTCCCAGGCCAGCCGAGAGACATAGTCTCTCCAGCGTGTCCTGGGTCTTCCCCGGGGCCGCCTCCCGGAGGGACGTGCCCAAAACACCTCACCAGGGAGACGTCCAAGAGGCATCCTCACTAGAGCCACCTCAACTGGTTCCTCTCGATGCGGAGGAGCAGCGACTCGCGGATGGCCAAGCTTCTCACCCTATCTCTAAGGGAGAGCCCAGCCACCCTGTGAAGGAAGCTCATTTCAGCCACTTGTATTCGCAATCTCATTCTTTTGGTCACTACCCAAAGCTCATGACCATAGGTAAGGGTAGGAACGTAGACCGAACGGTAAATCGAGAGCTTCGCCTTTTGGCTCAGCTCCTTCTTCACCACGACGGACCGGTGCAGAGTCCGCATTACTGCAGAAGCTGCACCAATCCGCCGGTCAATCTCCCGCTCCATCCTTGCCTCACTCGTGAACAAGACCCCGAGATACTTGAACTCCTCCACTTGAGGCAGGATCTCATCCCCGGAGGCTGCACTCCACCTTTTTCTGGCTGAGGACCATGGCCTCGGATTTGGAGGTGCTGATTCTCATCCCAGCCGCTTCACACTCGGCTGCGAACCGTTCCAGAGAGATCTGAAGGTCACGCTCCGATGAAGCTAGGACCAGATCATCCGCAAAAAGCAGCGACCCAATCCTGAGGCCACCGAATCGCAACCCCTCAACGCCCTGGCTGCACCTAGAAATTCTGTCCATAAAGGTTATGAACAGAACCGGTGACAAAGGGCAGCCCTGGCGGAGTCCAACTACCACTGGAAACAAGTCCGACTTACTGCCGGCAATGCGGACCAAGCTCTGGCACCGGGAGTACAGGGCGTATAGCAATGTAGATTGGTTGGGCGAACTCCCATGCACCCTCCAGGACCGCGCTAAGGGTATAGAGCTGGTCCACAGTTCCACGACCAGGACGAAAACCACACTGCTCCTCCTGAATCCGAGGTTCGACAATCTTGCGGACCCTCCTCTCCAGGACCCCCGAAAAGACCTTCCCGGGGAGGCTGAGGAGTGTGATCCCCCTATAGTTGGAGCACACCCTCCGGTCCCCCTTTTTGAAGAGGTGAACCACCACCCCGGTCTGCCAGTCCAGAGGCACTGCCCCCGATGTCCATGCGATGTTGCAGAGACGTGTCAACCAAGACAGCCCCACAACATCCAGAGCCTTGAGGAACTCCGGGCGGACCTCATCCACCCCCGGGGCCTTGCCACCGAGGAGCTTTTTGACTACCTCTGTGATCTCAGCCCCAGAGATAGGCGAGACCACCACGGGGTCCCCAGACTCTGCTTCCTCAGTGGGAGACGTGCTGGTGGGATTGAGGAGGTCTTCGGAGTATTCCCCCCAGCGACCCAAGACGTCTCTAGCCGAGGTCAGCAGCACACCGTCCCCACTGAACACAGTGTTGACAGTGCACTGCTTCCCCCGCCTGAGCCGCCGGATGGTGGTCCAGAACCTCCTCGAAGCCGTTCGAAAGTCGTTCTCCATGGCCTCACCGAACTCCGAGTTTTCGCCTCCGCAACCGCAGAGGCCGCGCTCCGCTTCGCACGTCGATACCCGTCAGCTGCTTCAGGAGTCCCACAGGCCAAAAGAGTTCTGTAGGACTCCTTCTTCAGCTTGACGGCATCCCTCACCGCCGGGGTCCACCAGCGGGTTCGGGGGCTGCCGGCATGACAGGCACCGACCACCTTACGGCCACAGCTCCGGTCAGCTGCCTCGACAATGGAGGCACGGAACAAGGTCCACTTGGACTCAATGTCCCCCGCCTCCCCCGGAACGTGAGTGAAGCTCTCCCGGAGGTGCGAGTTGAAGCTCTTTCTGACAGGAGATTCAGCCAGACGTTCCCAGCAAACCCACACAGAACGTTTGGGCCTGCCAGGTCTGACCGCCATCCTCCCCCACCATCGGAGCCAACTTACCACCAGGTGGTGATCAGTTGACAGCTCCGCCCCTCTCTTCACCAGTGTCCAAAACATGTGGCCGCAAGTCCGACGACATGACCACAAAGTCGATCATCGAACTGCGGCCCGCCAGAGAGGTGACGTTCCATGTCCCCAGAGCCAGCTTCTGCAGCTGGGGGTCGGACCGCCAGGGTCCCCGCCTCCGACTGCCGCCCAACTCTCTCAGTACACGCCCCCTGTGACCCCTCCTATAGGTGGTGGGCCCATGGGAAAGGGGGCCCATGTCATCCTTTCGGGCTGTGCCCGGCCGGGCCCCATGGGTGAAGGCCCGGCCACCAGGCACTCACCAACGAGCCCCTCCCCCAGGCCTGGCTCCGGGGGGGGCCCGGTGACCCACGTCCGGGCAAGGTAGACCCGGCTCCATTGATTTTTATATTCATCAGGGGGATTTGAGCTTGATTTGAGTTTTGATTTTGAACTGTGATTTTGCACATCATGCACACATCCTCATTGTTAAAAACACACGAAGAAATACATATGATGCAGCAAGTTAAAGGGAATCAATCTGGCCGTCATAGAAGGAAATAGAGCTACTGCACGTAATCTTGGCACCGTGTTGATGCCGTGATAATGGCGTGCTGGTGCCGTACTGCCGAATTTCAGGCACAGTTTGAAAAAAAGCGTGTCTTAAATTAAAACAAACAAAAAAATCTTCCGTGTACCGTCTTTCTGTGCAAATATCTCATGTTACAACATGAAAACCTGCGGCTTATATTCAAGTGCGGCCTATATATGTACAAAATGTATTTTCTTTTAAAATTTAGCTGGTGCGGCTTATATTCAGGTGCGCTCAATAGTCAGAAAATTACGGTAATCGTGGCTGTCCCAAAATTTTCAGGGGGATCTTACCCGTCATTGGTGAAGCATACTTCCATAATTGACCCTTTCTTTTGAGGCATATCACTCTATTTTGTTTTGCATCAGTTCATCATTTTACACAAGGTTGGCAAAGGTTAGGTTAGCCTTGTATTTACTTGGTTTGGATATCATTGTGTGAGCACAGTTGCAACTCTAAAGATCTACCTCCTGCTTACTGGGAATGTAACCTGCTAAAGTTATTTATCTAAGAGAGCATGTGTACTCCTCCAACACAATACAGTACAGAATAAGTGCTAAGTTTCAGTCATATTCAGCAAATTAACATGAAATAAGTTGCAGTTGCAGATGCGTCTCCTGCTTATTGGAAATGTAATCTGTGAGAGTTATTTAGCTGAGAGACACATGTACCCTTTTCCAACACAATGCAGTTCAGTAAAGTAACAGATTTTAAAGCAGCTGCAGGGCAGATTTAACTCTCCAAAGGTGATTTGGGAATAAGTTTCAGAGTTACGTTGTTTCAGAGTAATATTCAACAAATTAACATGAAATAATCTTTCCTTCTCACTGCCTCTGTGAAAGAACTGAGAAAACACAGAGCAATGACTGCACATACACACGTGCAGCAAGTGAGGCAAAGTTTAAAGACATCATTTTGAGAGTGCAGTTGCACCTCAACAGATGCACCTCCTTCTTATTTAAAATGTAATCTGTAAAGTTACTTGCCTAAAGGACAGATGCAGGAAAAACACGTGTGCTCCTTCTCCAAGATGATGCTGTTCAGAAAAAGCAGATTGAAGAATCGATTTGTTAAAGCAGCTGCAGGGCAGTCCTTCCTCTTCAAAAGGTCATCCAGGTATGAGTGCTGATCTCTCTCTCTCTCTCTCTTATATGCAAATATCTTTAGAACACAGAACCATTCACATTCCAAATGGAACTCTCAAATGGCTTTGGTCTTTCTTGTTGTGTTGTTGTTCTTCATGTTTAGAGACTTTTATTTTGAAAGTACAGCGCGATTGTTTTCTTCGTTTTTTCTGTTATGCTGGTTGGTAAAGAAGTAAAAATGCTAAAAAACAAACTGATGGATGTGTGCACGCACACCAGCTTCAGGGTTTAATATCCAACATTTCTGAAAGAAAACTTAATATTCAGCAGATTAGCATGAAATAATCTTTCCTTCTCACACACAGAGCAACATGAACTGTAACACAACAAACAACTGGGCTTACAACTCTAATATATGAAGAGTGGGAAAGGAAGGAGATTTCAACATGTCAATAAAAATGTAGATAAATGTATAACACCTTTATAAATCCCCCTGAGAAATGTAAGGTGGGAGTAGTTACCGACATTATTATTCTCCATAACAGCCGTTAGGCCGCTCCATCACACTAACTGACGTTAAAACAAGCTAACAGGCTCAAAGTTACTATCGTTCAGCAACAGACAAATCATTTTATTTAATTTTAATGACATTATCTTTATTGTATCTCTGTCTCTGTCGTGTTTTTTCCTCTTCTTCTCTTTTCTTCCGTCTCCGGACACTGACCGCAGAGTTTTGGTCATTTTTCACATTATTGTTGTCAAAAATAACTGACCTTCCCGCCAGAGAGCAGGTACAGTCTAATCAGTCAGAGGAGGGAGGGGGGGGCTTAGGAAAGTATTAATGTTATTATTATTGTTGTTATTATTAAATATGCAGTTAAATTAATTTGGCTTATTATTTTCATATTGATGAATAATAGTACCAACTAGTTGCAGTATAAGAATAGTGAAAGTTACATTTTTGTTGTCTTCCCCCGTTTGTGGCGCCCCCTGGATGGACGGCGTCTTTAGCATTTCCTTTACCGCCTGGTCACAGGCCGGCTGTGGCTCAGAGTAAATGTTATGGCGGAGATGAGCCACTAAATGACAGTAAACATGAGCTTCACTGTGTGTGAGTTTAAAATCTGCACAGTCCTCCATACCGACACTACGGTGAACTCGGTGTCCCGGAAAACAACCTTCACCTGGGTAGGTCGGTAACTTTTACAATGACTTTGTCACTTTCAGGATGTCTGTCACGACACAGTCACACAGCATCCATGAGAGTACAAACACAGGGACGATGATGGTGGAGATCTTTTTTATAGAAACTCACTGAAAAAAACACAAACAAACAGGCACTCTGGGTCCTTTTGGGCTCTAAACTGTCTTTACCTACAAATCATCTTCAACCTGCAACCATCTTATGAACTGACACCGCCATCTCCTGGCACACAGTCATTAAACACCTCATGGACTCACTGACTCTAAACTGTGAAGTCTGAACATCATCAAACACTTATTTGTTTAATTAGACCTCTCCTCTGGACTATCAGCTGGAATAACTGAAAACATATGAATGTGTGGGTGTGCACTTTTTTATTCAGAAAATACAGAATGCATTTCTCACTCATGATATTTAAAAAGCTGCTTTTTCTAGAAGATTTTGGGGTATTTTTTGACACCTTTGCAGGTACTGCATTGTTGTGCACCTGCAGGTCAGTGCCATAGTGTGAAAACATGTTAGTGTGTATCACTTTTCACTCTAAGTATCACCATTACAGACTTTAAAACACATCAGCGTAGGCTGACTGACTGTATTCAGGGATAATTCGGTGAAAAAGGTGCACCCCTGATCACGACTGCCACCATGATCTCAGTGTTTTTGAATCATTTATTTGACCTCCATCACAGTTTAGCTTGTAACTATTCATGATGTATGCCAGTGGTACAGTAGGCGGTAAAGGGAAATGCTAAAGACACGGTCCATCCAGGGAGCGCCACAAACAGGAAGACAAAAAAATAAAATGTAACTTTCACTATTCTTACACTAAAACTAGTTGGTACTAGTATTTATTGTTAAAATAATAAGCCCATATTAATTTAACTGCATAGAAAAGCCTATTTAATAATAATAATAATAATAATAATAATAACAATAATACTCTCCTAATGTCAGTCACTCTGCTCTCCTTATATGCACCGATGAGATATCTGAATCTCATCTCTGCAAATCTTGGGCCATCAACAGTGACCTTCTCTTCATCTCCACTTCAGCAACATCAAGCCTTCCTCCTGTCGCCTTGGTAACGCCTGTGCCACAAAATGGCTGCTTAAGGTTCTAAATTTAAGTTCTAAATGGTTCACAAAATGGCTGCTGTGCCTTATTATATTGTATTCATAAGTTATTTTATGTCACTTGTCTACAGTTTTTATTTAGTGGGTAGTTAAATTTGGGAGGTGGACAATATTCATTTATTATTTGAATTATGACGTTGATAATGAAGTCACATTGGGTTGTCCACGTTTATATTTCCTGCATTAAACTACATGCTAAGAGCGCACAGGGAGTATCTATTAAGTATCTCAGTCGGCGTTTTGTAGTCCATCTTCTGAACTTTGTAGTTTTACCACAGGTCACATCAATAACATTCGCCGTCGCATAATGACATAGTCTAATTGTAAGTGCGGTCGGATTCTCTGAACACCGCGGTCGTCTTCTACTAACTCCTTATGACCTCTCCTTCACATCTTTCCTTGACCTCGTGACGTTTTCTATCAAGGTCAAGGAAAAGTGGTTTGGAAAGGACTAAGGAGCTAATTTTTTTGACTAATCGACCGTACCCTGGTTGTGCACCTCACTAAGGACCTCTCCTGGAGCAGCAACACCGCATCACTGACCAGGAAAGCTCAGCAGCACCTCTACTTCCTCCGCAGACTGAGAAGAGCCAGAGCAGAAGTGTCCACCATGTGCACCTTCTACTGTAGAACCACCGAGAGCATCCTGTGTGGTACAGGGGCTGCACTGCATCCTGCTGAAGGACCCTGCAGCACATCATGAGAGCAGCTGAGCAGCTGAGAGGATCATCGGTGATCCCCTTCCCTCCCTCCAGGACATCTACAACACACGCCTGGCCCGCAAAGCACTGAGCATTGCGGGTGACTCCACCCATCCCACCCACTGTTCCTTCAGCCTCCTGCTCTGCTCTGCCCTGAGGAGAATGAGGAGCCTCCAGGCGAGAACCAGCAGACTGAGAGATCATTTTATCCACCAGGCCGTCAGGATGCAGAACTCAGATGAAATCACTGAAACATATTACATAGATCATATTAAAACACATAAACCTTCATATCATACACAATATAGCTAACTGAAATATATCTACTGTGCGCCTCCACATGCAGAATAAACGTTACACTGGGCTGCAGGTTTTCTCTCTGTATCTCTGCTCTCTCGTCTACACACAATGCCACAGTTAGGCGCTCAAACAAACTTTGATCATGTGACTCTCTGTATTAATAACCTTACGAATGAGGCTCTAAATATCTAACATAACATTTTAAAGCAGTACATTTTAATGTTTAATATTACCCTTTAAACAAACTTATGTATTACATTTTTAATGTCTTTATCAACTATGAATTGTATACCATGAAATAATATAAACAATCCTATGAAAGCTGTCTCTAGGACAGTTACACTGCTATATTTGCCATATTTAGACCTTTTATATCTTTTTAGATTTGCCATATTTTTCTTAGATATCCTTTAAGCTGTGGAGCGGAAGCTGAGATCAAGAACGTGCTTCAGTGTGAGAGATCTAGAGAGGAGGGCATGAAGACCTTTAGACCTGAAGGTGGCAGAAAACAACAACTGTGACAGTTTTTAGGGGTAACTATTTTATTTCAATTTTTAGTTTTTTGTTTTGGGGTGCCAGCCAGGACTCTTTAAGCCTCTTTTAGCCTGACAATTTAAAAACTAGCTACCTCTCAAGAAAACCAACACAAAGGGTGCATAAATTCAAATCAAAATTCATACAACCTTTAAACAAAAAGGTGAACAAATCAAAACACCACTTTTCTTTTCGTTTCCAAAAATATATTTACACAACAGAAAAACAACAAACAATGTCCACTTCTTCAGTTCAGTTCAATACAAACAAAAAAACAACACAAAACAACTGGCTTTTTCTTTCAGTTTATTCCCAGGTTTCCTACTAGGGGCTACTAGGTTTATTTCAACCAACAACAAAAAAACAAACAAAAAAAACACTTAATCCTCCAAAGGCCAACCCGATAAGAAAGAAAAATACGTTTAATATTCCAGATTTGTTTCAGGTCACCAGCCAGCACACTGGGACTCCTCCTCCTCCTCCTCCTGTGACTTGGGAAGCAAAACGTCTTTCCTGCAAGTCCCAGTTGAGGGTAAATCCACCATTCGTACCGCAGTTGTCCAGAGAAGAGCAGTCAGGTCTCCATTTATCTCCTTTATTAGCGTTAAATACTGACGACGTTATCATTTATTGAGCTTCACTGTCCGTTTATTCGAACACTTAACTTCCAAGATCTCTGACGGAGTTTAACGAAGTCTAATTTCTCGGCGTAGTTAGCACAGCTCAGTGACAAGACGATGAAGCTAACCATGCTAACAGCTCTGTCCTATATCCTCTGTCTGCTGCCTGGATCAATACTTGGACACAAACACGGTAAGAAAATAATAATAATATCAAAGTAGAAAATTCCCGCAGAAATTTTGAGAGTGCCGAGTGGGCTGCTTTTGTTCAAAAACAAAAAGCACACCTCAAATAGTCATTTTTAACATGTTTATTTACACACATGAGCAGCTAGCCCTAACGCTAGCGCTAGTGCTAACGCTAGCGCTAACGCTGCCGATGCATCGGTGCATCCCTACATTTGATTTTTCTTTGAAGTAATTTACCTTTGGCTAATGTTTGCCTGTAGAAAATGTTTTCACTTGAAATTACTCAGGAAAAACTGCAGATAGAGCCACAAGAAATGAATGAAACTGATTTTATTTCTTTTATTTTTTTATTTTTATTTTATTTATTTCAGAATTAATGTTGTTTTATAGGCGATAATCTATAGGCATTGTTAGTTCTAGTTTCAATGTGTGCAATAAGGTCGTTTCAATAAGTTTTCTATAGACGTTGAACCCATCCGGCCCTTGACTTGGCCCACAGTGTATTTGAGTTTGACACCCCTGGTGTAAAGGAGAAGAGCAGTGGGGAGAGTACACACCCCTGGGGTGCGCCACCCCTGCTGATAGTCCAGGTGCTGGATGTGATGCTCCCCAGCCTCACCTGCTGCTTCCTGTCAGTCAGTAAGACCATCACAGACTACAAGGCTGCTGCTTTACCCTGTGAGGACAACACAGACTTCCTCAATGAACTCACTAACTACTTTGGTCGGTTTGAAGCACTCAACAACACTCCTGTGAGGAAAGCCACACCTCACCCAAATGAACAGGCACTCAGTCTTGAGACAGCTGATGTCCGGAGGAAGCTGAGAAGAGTCAGTGCACGAAAAGCAGCGGGCCCCGATGACATACCAGGATGGGTGCTCAAAGACTGTGCTGACCAGCTGGCTCACGTCCTCATGCTGTCATCCCGTCCTGTTTCAAGACTGCCACCATCATACCAGTGAAGGTGTGAGTGTTGTTGGGGATGCTTGACATGGGCCATTGATTTTGGACTTTGCTTCTGATGCGAGATGGTGCATCACAGCTGGATCATTGCTAGCCCATTGTCTGATGTCAGGCTTATTCAGTTCATGTTAGTATTTACCAGATAGTTTGGGGTCTGTGGACAGACGTCTTTCTGTAGCACAGAGACGGGGTAGGACAGCCTCCTTTGGAGCCTGAAGAACAGGACTGTTGGGAGCTCTTAGCAGTGGAGTGACGTAGCGCATTACACCATCTATCTTTTCTCTAGCGGTCTTAGAATGGAGTACTTCAAGAGCTAATTTGTCTTGTTTGTCTTGTACTGACTGGCTCTTGGACAGCTCATCCTAATCTGCATGATGCCGTGCATGATCCATATACTGTAATGAATACCTCTGAGATGGTGATACTGCTCTTGTAGCTGCTTCGTGGGGTATGTGTGCTCAGAGAAAGTAATTCTAACTAACATGGATGGAAATGTTTGGAGACAGAAGAGGAGGACGTTGAACCCAGCCCTCTGTTTATACTGTGGGATGTTTTCATGATGGACACGTCTGTTTACGGATTGCCCGTACAGCTCGTGTAATCTGGCTGCTCAGCAGTCACAGTTATGTGTTAAACATAATGATGATTAAAATATATTTTGTCTCTCTGGGTCAGGTGTCGTCAAAGTGGTCGTGCAAGAAGACAGCGATGCCATCTTGCCCTGTTCCCCAGCACCAAGGAGAACCTGTTAGGAACACTGTTCGACTGGGTAAGGACGATGGCAGTCAGAGGGACGTGTTCATGTATGAGTCAGGCATTATTCACACGGGCCGAGAAGTTCAGAGGTCGAGTCTCACATTTTACGGATGAACTGAAGAACGGCAACGCCTCCATCATCATCAGAAATACAACGATAGAGGACAGTGGAAACTACACCTGTGTTTTTCCACGTCTTGTACCAGAGGAAAGATTCCACGTTGAGCTTGTTGTTGGTGAGTGCTCTTCCTTCTTTACCTCTCTTGGTCTTTTCTTTTCACATAACCAGCTTTAATCAACGGACATGTTCTTCATCTGTCTGCTTTGTATGATCTTCAGTGTCTCTGCATCATGTGAGCACTGAGCCTCTGCTTCTGCTAACTGATCAACCTCTAATCTAAATGACTGAGGTGACTGAAGCTGCTGCTGCTGCTCCTGCATGCTCTAACAAATAAATGTTTGCTGACGTTGGGTCTTCTTCTTTCTCGCTTGTCTCGATCTTTGCAACAAAGCGACTAATCAAAAAGGAACTGGGTAAGTGAAGTGCACCTGTCTTTGTCTTTGACCTGTCTTTGTCTTTGACCTGTCTTTGTCTTTGACCTGTCTTTGTCTTTGACCTGTCTTTGACCTGTCTTTGTCTTTGACCTGTCTTTGTCTTTGACCTGTCTTTGTCTTTGACCTGTTCTTTATTGTCTTTCTTTCAGAACGTGTTCTTAAAGACAGATATGGAAAAGAAAAAGTATGTATGTATGTGTACATAAATATACACATATATACATACACACCATATCCATATATCTCTATATGTAGATGTGTATATATGTGTGTGTGTATATACACACACATATATACACATCTACATATCTTATCTCTAGAAAATATTACAAAAGTGAAATGTCACAAAACATAAATTTACTCACAGCTTTTATTTACAAGTCAGCAGACTTGATGACGCAGCCTACATGCAGCCAGTCCACCAGATCTGTTTCCTTTGAGGCTGTAGCATTGAAACTTCCAACAGTAACATTTTGACTGATCACTTGAAGCTGATGCAGCCTCTTGTGTCTGGGTGACAGACTTGTAGCTAACAACTTAACTTGAGTCAGGTGACCTGTGCCATTATTACATTTGTACTGCTGTAGCTGTCCTTAACAAGCTTTTATATCTGTTATGTTAACAGGAGCTTCTCCAAAGCCACACATCATGATAGTTAATGTCGCAGAGGACGGGGTCCAGCTGCAGTGTGTTGTTCAAGGTGCTTCTCCAAAACCTGATGTAGAGTTCCAGGACAGTGCTGGAAACATCCTTCCTGCTGAGAAGTCTCAGGTCTTTGAAAGAGAACGTTACACCGTGATCCTCGTCACCACTGTGACCAAGACCGACCACTTCCGCTGTGTCGCCAAGCAGAAGGAAATCCACCATGAGACTTCTGCTGAGACCTACGTGACTGTCTATGGTGAGACTTCTTTCTTTATTACACACTTTTACTTGTTTAGTGTCTGTCTGTGGCCAGTGTGCTGTAGTCAGAATCATAGTTTAGTTCATACAGTATGTGTCAAACTCGAGGCCCGCGGGCCACATTTGGCCCGTGAATGAAATATCTTTGGCCCGCATGATCAAATCTATTTACTATTAGAGCTGGCCCGCCGGTACATCGCATGCACCACCATAATACTACAAATCCCACAATGCACTGCCCGTCGTCAATCACGAGCCTGCGAACGCGCCTCACTCGTTCGGAAAGCAAAGGAAAGACACAACAGAGCTCGAAATAAAAGTTTCTGTGTGACATCACGAGCCACCTGAATGCGCTCAACCTGCAGCTTCAGGGTCGGGCTGTGTCATCACTGACATGTACGCTACAGTGAGGGCTTTTAAAACCAAGCTGCGCCTGTGGGAGCGCAGATGCTGCAGGAAAACTTCAGCCATTTTCCTCACTGCCAAACAATGAAAGAGCAGGCCGCTGCCGCCGTTTTCCCGACTACACAGTTTGCTGAAAAACTCGGCATGCTTGGTGCTGACTTCACACGGTGATTTGCCGATTTTGAAGCCCAAAAAAGCAGGTTTGAACTGCTCAGTAATCCATTTGCAGCTGATGTGGAAAGTACACCATCAAACCAGAAACACAGGAGTCGTCTTACTGATGAACACCTTCACTCAATCCTGAGGATTTCCTCAGCTCAGAGCCTGACCCCAGACATTGATGAACCTGTATCCAAGATGAGACACCAAGCATCTGCTCAGACTAGTGAGCATCACAGAGCAGCAAGCGGTGCTTTGACGCATTTTCAGTTTTTAATGCACTTTCATTTTTGCATTTTTTCTCTTGCTACTACAGGACATTTGATTTCTTTGAAGTAAATTCTGTTTTCACTTGAAATGACTCTAAAACTGCAGATAGAGCCATGAGAAACTAATGAAACTGATTTTATTTTTATTTTTATTTGATTTATTATTTTTATTTCATAATTAATGTTGTTTTATGGGCAATAATCTATAGGCCTTGCTTGTTAGTTTAGGACAGTCACACATTATAAAAACAGGTAAATGAACACTGATAGCACTTCATTTGTGAAAGATCATCACTTTAATCATAAGCTTATATTTGAGTACATTCAGAGTTTCACTCAGGTTTTGTTTTGTGTTTCAGACACGTGCAGCAAAGTGGACGTCACAGGATGGTTTGGTGGTGGATTCCTCTTCGGAGTTTTCTTAATTGCTGCAGTTCAAGCTTTGCTTGTAGCTACAAAGTGCATCAAAATACAATTTACTAAAGGTAAGTGTATCACGAATTGTATCAACATAATGTGCAGATATCAACAGAAGATGTCAAAGATTCATTATGTTTCTATTTACATTCATAAAAGTCCACTGAGACTTTGTTTATTCATGAGGCCTCTGGTTCTCCTTCTGATTGGTTCAAATAAATACATCATCATCAGTGATCATTTAAATTTCCTAAAATAAACAAATAAATAACTAATGAGAGCTTATGATTACAAAATCAAATCACAGTTTATCATTGAATCAAACAGCAGAACATGATTTCTTTCTGGTTTGTAGCTTCTTAAAGAAGAGTCAGACTGAAACCGTTCAGAACAACTTTTCAGTTCATCTCCACTTTGAAAACAGACTTTTAAAGATGATACAAACATTCAATTTTTTTTGTCTGAGCCACCAAAATCATTTCTGTCATAGAAAAGTGACTTTATCTAATCTAAACTTTTCTTTTGTGTCTGCAGGTCCTTGTCAGCAGACAGAGTTCTTCAAACAATCATCTGAGCGATCCTCCTGAAAGTCATACAGCACTTGCATTATCTGCTTGAGGCTTGATGAGAGGAGGGAGGGAGGAGGAGGAGGGAGGGAGTGGAAGGGAGAGGAAGGAGAGGGGAGTCCCCGCCAGCCCTAACTATAAGCTCCATCAAAAGGAAAGTCTTAAGTCTACTCTTAAAGGTGTTGACCGTGGCTAACCGGCTAACTAGAAGTAAAACATCCTTGAGCAGCCTGGTTGCGATGAGCCCGCTTTAAAATACTGAAGATAACTTTAAATATGACAAATAAGAAATTTGTTTTGGATATAAAGGATGCACATATAATTACAGACCCCACTGCCTCATAGAGTTACACCAGATCCGTCCTCTGTGCAGCTATGAGGACCAACTCCAGTTTTAAGCCAGTGCCATTGTAAATGTTAGTGACAGGAGAATTCAGCGTACATGTTTCTGATGGTTGATGCAGGTTGTTGAAGATCTGACACTGTTATCATCATGAATGTAGCTCAGATTCTAAGTGAGGAAAAAAGTTTGTATCTCCTCTGTTACTCTGCTGACAGTATGCACTGCATGCACTTTTATTCATTTGAGTTTTTGAAAAACTTCCTTTGTATTTATCATTGAGTAACAATGAAGACAGAACTTTAAATCTTATTGATGCTGGTTCTTCATGTTCCAGTCAGCTGTTTGTGTCTATAGCTGATGATGCTGAAGATGCAGTTTGGCTCTTGTATATTTGTACATTTGTAAACAGTCACTGTTGAGACTGAAACGGTCTCAGTGAACGTCCTTTTCTTTTCACGTTTCTCCTGTTTTTATTCACATAGGAAGAAATTGTTTTGCATTTTTATATAAGAGTTATATATATAGTCCTTTGCAGTGATAACGACGTGCACTTGTTTTGTGTTTTACACTGTGGACAGAGACGAAACATGTCTGTATATATCATGCAGTAAAGATGAGTCAGTATATTTTGGATGTGGTTTGTGTGTTTTTTCTGAATTTAAAGTCATATGCATGTTCAGCTATGAAGAAACAGACAACATGTCATGTGAGAAAGTGAAGTGCAAAGAAAATTCTCCCTCTGTCTCTCCGGTGTCTCCTTACAGGAGATGTTTGTGAAACTTGATCAGTTGTTGGTTAGACTGACACAGCTGATTCTGACAAATCCACATTTCCACATCAGACAGCTCATCAACATTACAATCTACAGCCTCCTGAACGACCAACGACTGACCACCAGGTGGAAGCAAAAAGCCCATCAACTCAGATAAACTGTTGTTTTACTGCTCGTGGCCACATCTCTGATGACATGGAGTCTGAATTGGAGAAGCTGCAGCTGGAGATTGAAGGAGCATTGTACAAACTTGCTGGGAGAGGGGAAAGTGCAGACAAGGAGGTAGCAGAACAACTGAAGGTTTTACAGCTGTAGAGACAGGAATGATGAGGAGTACATTCACCTTTATACAGACGGGCCAAAAGATCCACTAATGGAGGCAGCAGGGCCAGCAGTGATGATTCCCATCATGAATACTTTATTTATTTATTTATATATCACCTTTCATGCAGAGATGCAGCCCAAAGTGCTTCACAGAGCAAAAACAAAGACAGAAATAGACAAAACTGAACCGTTTTTAAGCAACAGAACAGCTGCATAAAAATGAAAACCAAAATAACAAACATAAAACTGCAATAATAAAACAAATAAAATGTTAAAAGTAATAAACACTGAGAGAATGAGACAAAAGGAAAACATTTACAGAGAGGGACAAGAGGAACCAGTGATCATGAGCAGAATAAGAAGAGGACACATCAGTCTGAACAGTACACTCTTAATTAGGCAAACAACCAGCTGGGCAATGTAACTGTGGGGCAAATAGATCATGTCTTATTATGATGCAGGATGACAGAGAGAGCAGGGTGGTGCTTTCAGGGCTGTGGAGGTTAGGAGGAGTGGAAACTGACATCAAGAGTGTGAGAGATCTAGAGAGAGGAGGAGATGGAGATTTCTAACTTTTGGATTAAAACTGGATTCATAAAAAAATATATAATGGAAAACAGCGACGGCTGGAGACCAGAGGGTGGCAGTAAACATCAACACGGACCCTACTGCCGTGACACACCAGAGAAGAAGAAGGACAGTTCCGGATGTTCAGTGTTTTTGTTTTTCCCGGCCCGGCTACTTCTCCATTTAACACCCTCTGTTAAAGACTGAGCACTTCATCATTTATTGTCTTGTACAAGCGTTCATTTAACTTCAAATATCTCAGCTGACGGACTTTAACGAAGTTAAAAAGCTCAGCTCAGTGTAGATCGATCCGTTATTGATCCCGAAGGAAACTCAGCATGTATATGACCGTGATGCTAACAGCTCTGTCCTGTGTCGGCTTGACTGTCTGTCTGCTGCCTGGATCAATACTTGGACACAAACACGGTAAGAACGTTTATCATCTTCTTCTATATGTTACTATGTTATTATGTGTGGCCAGGTATAAACATGTTATATGGACATAGTATGTATTTATAGTATGAGAAATCTCACCTGTAGTGGTTAGGGCATTACAAATATGATCTACTACAGCAAAAAGAATGGTAAAAAGTCATTTCAGTGATTTTTAGTGAATATTGTTCATGACTAAATTCATATTGAAACGTGTAACTTGCTGACGGTCGCTAACACGGAACACGGTGAATGACGGTAGGTTGACAATATGGAGTCGCTTGAAATCTTGAGGATAGTTGACAGTAATCCTATAGTATATAAAAGTATGATGATGATGCTATAAACTACACTCTTTAATTACGCGGACACTGCCGTGGTCTCCGATTAAAAGCACAGATGAAACCGAATGTCAAGCTTGGTCCCCTCAGGCTTCTTCGGGAAGGTGAAAGAAAATGTCAGTAACTTTCGGTTCAGACTTCACTGTGCTTGCGAGTTGGCGAAGGAAACATTGCTGTTGTGCAGACAAAAATGAAGACGTGGTTTCAGCTCTGCAGGCTCGTTATAGCGGCCCATATGAGGTCAAAGAGAAACTGAATGATCGCGACTACATTGTTAATACACCTGATCGTAGAAGGCGGAGTAGGTGATGTCATATCAACATGCTGAAGCCATACCTGGGGGGGAATGTGTTCCTTTGCCTCCTCCTGTTGCTGTCCAGTACTGTTTCTACTGATGTGCAGCCCTTTGAGGGTGATGTCATCGGTCCGTCCACTGCTGTTGTTCAGGGACGGCTTAAAAATTCAGAAATGTCAAAACTTGATGAGTCAAAATGTGACGATGTGATAAAGTTAATTAGATCTCATGTTTCTTTGTTTTCGGATGTACCAACGCGTACACATGTGCTTCAGCATGACATCGATGTGGGGACTCTCCTCCGATAAAGCAGCATGCTTACCGCGTGAATCCTGATAAGCGTCGCCGGTTGCAAGAACAGATTATTATTATTATTATTATTATTATTATTATTATTATTATTATTATTATATGGTGGACAATGGTATCGCTGAACCGAGCTGTAGCTCCTGGAGTTCACCATGCCTTCTAGCTGGTAAATCTGACGGCTCTGATCGGTTCTGCACGGATTTTCGCAAAGTCAATGGGTGTTGTAGGGTGGTGTTATGCAGCCAACAGCTCCCCCTGGGGGCATGTATGTATACGTGCGTGCTACGAGCAACATGGTTCAGTTCTGTTATGTGCACAGCCGGTGAATACACGTTACTGAGAGACACAGCCTGACTCTGCCTGTTATTTATGTATCTACACTTGCAACAATGGCGTCACTAAACCTGACTGTTATCCGCTTCCCCGAGTTGAGGATTGTGTGGACAATGTCAGCAGCGCCAATTTTGTGTCAAAACTTGACTGTACTTCCTCAGATTGGGAAGAGTTTTGTTATCTGAAATCACTGAGCCACAGAACATTGATTTTCCTCAAGTTCCTCAACAGGCTCTGATTCAGGTGGTGCACATGGATTGAGTGGCCAACAGTTGGTGTTCAGCAAGAGGAATGGAGGGCCTTGACTCCACCTGTGTTGCTGAGAAAGCTCTAGGAGGGTTTTGCCTCTTGTTATGTCATCAGCTGGATTATTCTTTGAGTCAACATATCTCCAGCACTTTCAATCAGTCAGAGTCTGGATCTCAGTTATTCTGGTCCCAACAAACACCTTGTTTGTGAAAGGGGTCAGATAACCTAGAGGATTGTATTGGCTTGCCACAACTCATCACAGCTGCATCACAGCTGGATCATTGCTAGCCCATTGTCTGATGTCAGGCTTATTCAGTTCATGTTAGTATTTACCAGATAGTTTGGGGTCTGTGGACAGACGTCTTTCTGTAGCACAGAGACGGGTAGGACAGCCTCCTTTGGAGCCTGAAGAACAGGACTGTTGGGAGCTCTTAGCAGTGGAGTGACGTAGCGCATTACACCATCTATCTTTTCTCTAGCGGTCTTAGAATGGAGTACATCAAGAGCTAATTTGTCTTGTTTGTCTTGTACTGACTGGCTCTTGGACAGCTCATCCTAATCTGCATGATGCCGTGCATGATCCATATACTGTAATGAATACCTCTGAGATGGTGATACTGCTCTTGTAGCTGCTTCGTGGGGTATGTGTGCTCAGAGAAAGTAATTCTTACTAACATGGATGGAAATGTTTGGAGACAGAAGAGGAGGACGTTGAATCCAGCCCTCTGTTTATACTGTGGGATGTTTTCATGATGGACACGTCTGTTTACGGATTGCCCGTACAGCTCGTGTAATCTGACGCTGCTCAGCAGTCACAGTTATGTGTTAAACATAATGATGATTAAAATATATTTTGTCTCTCTGGGTCAGGTGTCGTCAAAGTGGTCGTGCAAGAAGACAGCGATGCCATCTTGCCCTGTTCCCCCAGCACCAAGGAGAACCTCGTAGGAACACTGTTCGACTGGGTAAAGGACGATGGCAGTCAGAGGGACGTGTTCATGTATGAGTCAGGCATTATTCACACGGGCCGAGAAGTTCAGAGGTCGAGTCTCACATTTTACGGATGAACTGAAGAACGGCAACGCCTCCATCATCATCAGAAATACAACGATAGAGGACAGTGGAAACTACACCTGTGTTTTTCCACGTCTTGTACCAGAGGAAAGATTCCACGTTGAGCTTGTTGTTGGTGAGTGCTCTTCCTTCTTTACCTCTCTTGGTCTTTTCTTTTCACATAACCAGCTTTAATCAACGGACATGTTCTTCATCTGTCTGCTTTGTATGATCTTCAGTGTCTCTGCATCATGTGAGCACTGAGCCTCTGCTTCTGCTAACTGATCAACCTCTAATCTAAATGACTGAGGTGACTGAAGCTGCTGCTGCTGCTGCTCCTGCATGCGCTTTAACCTGTCTTTGACCTGTCTTTGACCTGTCTTTGACCTGTCTTTGTCTTTGACCTGTCTTTGTCTTTGACCTGTTCTTTGTCTTTCTTTCAGAACGTGTTCTTAAAGACAGATATGGAAAAGAAAAAGGTATGTATGTATATATGTGTGTGTGTGTGTGTGTGTGTGTGTGTGTGTGTGTGTGTGTGTGTATACACTACATATCTTATCTCTAGAAAATATTACAAAAAGTGAAATGTCACAAAACATAAATTTACTCACAGCTTTTATTTACAAGTCAGCAGACTTGATGACGCATTGAAACTTCCAACAGTAACATTCTGACTGATCACTTGAAGCTGATGCAGCCTCTTGTGTCTGGGTGACAGACTTGTAGCTAACAACTTAACTTGAGTCAGGTGACCTGTGCCATTATTACATTTGTACTGCTGTAGCTGTCCTTAACAAGCTTTTATATCTGTTATGTTAACAGGAGCTTCTCCAAAGCCACACATCATGAGAGTTAATGTAACTGAGGACGGGGTCCAGCTGCTGTGTGTTGTTCAAGGTGCTTCTCCAAAACCTGAAGTAGAGTTCCAGGACAGTGCTGGAAACATCCTTCCTGCTGAGAAGCCTCAGGTCTTTGAAAGAGGACAATGGTGCACCGTGATCCTCGTCACCACTGTGTCCAAGACCGACCACTTCCGCTGTGTCGCCAAGCAGAAGGAAATCCACCATGAGACTTCTGCTGAGACCTACGTGCCTGTCTATGGTGAGACTTCTTTCTTTATTACACACTTTTACTTGTTTAGTGTCTGTCTGTGGCCAGTGTGCTGTAGTCAGAATCATAGTTTAGTTCATACAGTATGTGTCAAACTCGAGGCCTGCGGGCCACAATTGGCCCGTGAATGAAATATCTTTGGCCCGCATGATCAAATCTATTTACTATTAGAGCTGGCCCGCCGGTACATCACATGCACCACCATAATACTACAAATCCCACAATACACTGCCCGTGCGTCGGCACGTCAATCATGGGCCTGCGAACGCGCGCCTCACTCGTTCGGAAAGCAAAGGGAAAGACACAACAGAGCTCCGAAATAAAAAGTTTCTGTGTGACATCACGAGCCACCTGAATGCGCTCAACCTGCAGCTTCAGGGTCGGGGCTGTGTCATCACTGACATGTACGCTACAGTGAGGGCTTTTAAAACCAAGCTGCGCCTGTGGGAGACGCAGATGCTGCAGGAAAACTTCAGCCATTTTCCTCACTGCCAAACAATGAAAGAGCAGGCCGCTGCCGCCGTTTTCCCGACTACACAGTTTGCTGAAAAACTCGGCATGCTTGGTGCTGACTTCACACGGTGATTTGCCGATTTTGAAGCCCAAAAAAGCAGGTTTGAACTGCTCAGTAATCCATTTGCAGCTGATGTGGAAAGTACACCATCAAACCAGAAACACAGGAGTTGTCTTACTGATGAACACCTTCACTCAATCCTGAGGATTTCCTCAGCTCAGAGCCTGACCCCAGACATTGATGAACCTGTATCCAAGATGAGACACCAAGCATCTGCTCAGACTAGTGAGCATCACAGAGCAGCAAACGGTGCTTTGACGCATTTTCAGTTTTTAATGCACTTTCATTTTTGCATTTTTTTCTCTTGCTACTACAGGACATTTGATTTTTCTTTGAAGTAAATTCTGTTTTCACTTGAAATGACTCTAAAAACTGCAGATAGAGCCATGAGAAACTAATGAAACTGATTTTATTTTTTATTTTTATTTGATTTATTATTTTTATTTCATAATTAATGTTGTTTTATGGGCAATAATCTATAGGCCTTGTTAGTTTCAGGTTCAATATGTGCAATAAGGCCGTTGCAATAAGTTTTCAATAAACGTTGAACCCATCCGGCCCTTGACTTTTTTAATTTTTTAATTTCGGCCCACTGTGTATTTGAGTTTGACACCCCTGGTTTAGTTTAAAGTCAGAATAAATATGTTCTGAGTTCATCAGACCAGAGAATAAAGTGTTATTAACCACCCAGCTAACACACTGAAGGCTTTTATACTGCTGTGGGTTAGGGAGGCGGGGGGAGTATGCTCAGGGTGGCCTCAGCGTGTCATCGAGCCGCCCTTTAAGGACCGCCCACAAAATCCTGGACTGAAAACTGGTGAAAAACTGTCTGAACGACATATTACTGAAATGTGGAGATAGAGGTTCAAAGTCTTTTCACGTGTTTTCAGCAACTATTTTCCAACATATTTAATGTGCTTGGAAAGAAATCTCAGAGCTGACTTTACATGGACTTTAACAAAAAACATAAATTTAGTTTTAAACTTTATTTTTGAGTTGGACAGTCACACATTATAAAAACAGGTAAATGAACACTGATAGCACTTCATTTGTGAAAGATCATCACTTTAATCATAAGCTTATATTTGAGTACATTCAGAGTTTCACACTCAGGTTTTGTTTTGTGTTTCAGACACACACAGCAAAGTGGACGTCACAGGATGGTTTGGTGGATTCTTCTTGGGAGTTTTCTCAATTGCTGCAGTTCAAGCTTTGCTTGTAGCTACAAAGTGCATCAAAATACAATTTACTAAAGGTAAGTGTATCATGAATTGTATCAACATAATGTGCAGATATCAACAGAAGATGTCAAAGATTCATTATGTTTCTATTTACATTCATAAAAGTCCACTGAGACTTTGTTTATTCATGAGGCCTCTGGTTCTCCTTCTGATTGGTTCAAATAAATACATCATCATCAGTGATCATTTAAATTTCCTAAAATAAACGAATAAATAACTAATGAGAGCTTATGATTACAAAATCAAATCACAGTTTATCATTGAACCAAACAGCAGAACATGATTTTTCTGGTTTGTAGCTTCTTAAGAAGAGTCAGTGTGGTAGCGGCTATCCAGCGCAACAATCAGCCGCCAAGAGGCTAATGTAGGGAGGTCTGTCCGACATGCTATGTCCAAACAAAACATCTGTCCGTAGTTAAACACACATATGGGAGTTGACTTACATGATGCTCTGTAGATGTTGTGGCAAAGATTGTGGTCAGCAGAAAATAACGGCACCCTAATCACCCCCTCTCTGTTGTCAACAAAAAACTAAAACTACAAACAGGTGTAGGTGATTTTAATTACTACCGCTACGCCCTAGTGACGCACACACACACACACTTCCATACAAACACACACACACTCCTACTGGTGACTGAGTTTTCCAAGATACTTGAGAAAGCTGTAGCTAATCAGCTGTGTGACTTTCTCCATAACAATAGTCTATTTGAAGATTTTCAGTCAGGATTTAGAGTGCATCATAGCACAGAGACCGCATTAGTCAAAGTGACAAATGACCTCCTAATGGCATCAGACAAAGGACTCATCTCTGTACTTGTACTGTTAGATCTTAGTGCCGCATTTGACACCATTGACCATCAAATTCTCTTACAGAGACTGGAACATCAAATTGGCATCAAAGGAACCGCCTAAGCTGGTTTAAGTCGTATTTCTTAGATCGATCTCAGTTTGTTCACGTCAATGATGAATTCTCCATGCATACCAAAGTTTGTCATGGAGTCCCACAAGGTTCTGTACTAGGACCGCTCCTATTTAGTTTATATATGCTTCCTTTAGGGAACATTATTAGGAATCACTCTATCAATTTTCATTGCTATGCTGACGACACCCAATTATATTTATCGATCAGGCCTGATGAAACAAATCAATTAACTAAACTCCAAGCATGCCTTAAAGATATAAAAAGTTGGATGACCTACAATTTTCTAATGTTAAATTCAGACAAAACTGAAGTTCTTGTAATTGGACCCAAACACCTCAGAAACTCTCTTTCTAGAGACTTAGTTACTCTAGATGGGATCACCCTGGCCTCCAGCTCCACCGTAAAGAATCTTGGAGTTGTTTTTGATCAGGATTTGTCCTTTAATGTCCACATAAAACAAATTTTGAGGACTGCATTCTTCCACTTACGTAACATCGCCAAAATCAGACGCATTGTATCTCAAGTGGATGCAGAAAAACTAGTCCACGCATTTGTTACTTCTAGGCTGGACTATTGTAACTCTTTGTTATCAGGTTGCTCCAATAAGTCTCTGAGGACTTTGCAGTTAATTCAGAATGCTGCTGCACGTGTTCTGACAGGAACCAAGATCAGAGATCACATCTCTCCCATTTTGGCTTCCTTGCATTGGCTACCTATCAAATCTAGAAAAGAATTTAAAATTCTTCTCCTTACTTACAAAGCTCTTCATGGTCAGGCACCATCATATCTAAAAGAGCTCATAGTACCTTACTACCCCTCTAGAACACTGCGCTCTCAGGATGCTGGGTTCCTTGTGGTTCCTATAGTTTCCAAAAGTAGATTGGGAGCCAGAGCTTTCAGCTATCAGGCTCCTCTTCTGTGGAACAAACTACCATTCCAGGTTCGGGAGGCAGACACGGTCAACACCTTTAAGAGCAGACTTAAGACTTTCCTTTTTGATAGAGCTTATAGTTAGGGCTGGCTCAGGTCATCCCTTAGTTATGCTGCCATAGGACTAGACTGCCGGGGGACTCTCCCTCCCTCTCTCTCTCTCTCTCTCCCTCTCCCCCCCTCTCCTCCTCTTTCTCTCTCACCATCAGTGGACATACATGTCTCATTAATGCATGCTACTAACCGAACTTCCCCGGAGTTTTTGTGCTCTGTCGTCCAGCAGGTTCTCGTGGATCGTGGCTGCTGCTGTAATCCTGCGCAACGTCCACTACATATATTATTACTGTCATTATTGCTACCATATCTGCTACTGTGGTCATTTTATCATTCATTGCAATTCATTGTCATTTTATCATTCATTGTAATTGTACAATATGTTTGTGTTGACTTGTTCTGTAGACGTGACATCTATTGCACGTCTGTCCGTCCTGGGAGAGGGATCCCTCCTCTGTGGCTCTTCCTGAGGTTTCTTCCACCTTTTTTCCCTGTTAAAAGTTTTTTGTGGGCAAGTTTTTCCTCACTCGAACCGAGGGTCTAAGGACAGAGGGTGTCACTCCCTGTACAGATTGTAAAGCCCTCAGAGGAAAATGTACTTTGTGACTTTGGACTGTACAAATAAAATTTGATTTGATTTGATTTGAGTGACAGGCATGCTCCTACAGTCAGACTGAAACCGTTCAGACCAACTTTTCAGTTCATCTCCACTTTGTATCATCTTTAAAAGTCTGTTTTCAAACATTCAAATCTTTTTGTCTGAGCCACCAAAATCATTTCTGTCATAGAAAAGTGACTTTATCTAATGTAAACTTTTCTTCTGTGTCTGCAGGTCCTTGTCAGCAGACAAAGAGTTCTAAAAACAATCATCTGAGCGATCCTCCTGAAAGTGATGAACCACTTAGATCACCTGCTTGATGCTGCAGCTTCATCATTAACGTTACAATCTGCAGCCTGCTGAATGAACAACAACTGACACAACTGTCTCAACAAAGATTCAACAGGCTTCACAATCCTCAGGGCTTTTGTATGGATGAGCTCTGTGTGTTACTTTGAATGTTTTTCTTTGTTTCATTTGTATCTTTCACTCTTTTCACCGTGTTTACTCGTTCGTTAAGGAGGGCAGCACGGTGGTGCAGTGATTAGCTCTGTTGCCTCACAGCAGTAAGTTTCCTGGTGCCCTCTGCTGGGCCTTTCTGTGTAGAGTTTGCATGTTCTCCCCATGTCTGCGTCTGAGTCCGGCTTCCTCGCAGTCCAAAGACGTGCACTTAATACTTTACTACTCTAAATACTTTAAGTAGCCTATAGGCCTATAGGTGTGAATGTGAGTGTGAATGGTCTCTATGGGCGACTTGTCCAGGGTGTACTCTGCTAAAGCTGGGATAGACTAGATTAATGAGATACCGCCAGCAACATTGACTCTTCTGCCTTGTATATTTGTACATTTGTAAACAGTCACTGTTTGTTCATGAGTGACAGAGACGTGCCTGGTGGGGTTTCAGGGTGATTCTTCTGTCTCACCTGCTGTGATTGGTCACCTGAAAAGCATCAATGAACTTTAAAGGTTGAAAGATTTACTGCTAGAAGCGATCAGAGCAGCTGCACAGTAAAGTCTGAGCCCGCTTTAAAATACTGAAGATAACTTTAAATATGACAAATAAGAAATTTGTTTTGGATATAAAGGATGCACATATAATTACAGACCCCCACTGCCTCATAGAGTTACACCAGATCACAGGATAGTGAAATTCTCCAATCCGTCCTCTGTGCAGCTATGAGGGACCAACTCCAGTTTTAAGCCAGTGCCTTTGTAAATGTTAGTGACAGGAGAATTCAGCGTACATGTTTCTGATGGTTGATGCAGGTTGTTAAAGATCTGACACTGTTATCATCATGAATGTAGCTCAGATTCTAAGTGAGGGGAAAAAAGTTTGTATCTCCTCTGTTACTCTGCTGACAGTATGCACTGCATGCACTTTTTATTCATTTGAGTTTTTGAAAAACTTCCTTTGTATTTATCATTGAGTAACAATGAAGACAGAACTTTAAATCTTATTGATGCTGGTTCTTCATGTTCCAGTCAGCTGTTTGTGTCTATAGCTGATGATGCTGAAGATGCAGTTTGGCTCTTGTATATTTGTACATTTGTAAACAGTCACTGTTGAGACTGAAACGGTCTCAGTGAACGTCCTTTTCTTTTCACGTTTCTCCTGTTTTTATTCACATAGGAAGAAATTGTTTTGCATTTTTATATATGAGTTATATATAGTCCTTTGCAGTGATAACGGCGTGCACTTGTTTTGTGTTTTACACTGTGGACAGGGACGTAACATGTCTGTATATATCATGCATTAAAGATGAGTCAGTATATTTTGGATGTGGTTTGTGTGTTTTTCTGAATTTAAAGTCATATGCATGTTCAGCTATGAAGAAACAGACAACATGTCATGTGAGAAAGTGAAGTGCAAAGAAAATTCTCCCTCTGTCTCTCCAGTGTCTCCTTACAGGAGATGTTTGTGAAACTTGATCAGTTGTTGGTTAGACTGACACAGCTGATTCTGACAAATCCACATTTCCACATCAGACAGCTCATCAACATTACAATCTACAGCCTCCTGAACGACCAACGACTGACCACCAGGTGGAAGCAAAAAGCCCATCAACTCAGATAAACTTGTTTTACTGCTCGTGGCCACATCTCTGATGACATGGAGTCTGAATTGGAGAAGCTGCAGCTGGAGATTGAAGGAGCGTTGTACAAACTTGCTGGGAGAGGGGAAAGTGCAGACAAGGAGGTAGCAGAACAACTGAAGGTTTTACAGCTGTAGAGACAGGAATGATGAGGAGTACATTCACCTTTATACAGACGGGCCAAAAGATCCACTAATGGAGGCAGCAGGGCCAGCAGTGATGATTCCCATCATGAATACTTTATTTATTTATTTATATATATATATCACCTTTCATGCAGAGATGCAGCCCAAAGTGCTTCACAGAGCAAAAACAAAGACAGAAATAGACAAAACTGAACCGTTTTTAAGCAACAGAACAGCTGCATAAAAATGAAAACCAAAATAACAAACATAAAACTGCAATAATAAAACAAATAAAATGTTAAAAGTAATAAACACTGAGAGAATGAGACAAAAGGAAAACATTTACAGAGAGGGACAAGAGGAACCAGTGATCATGAGCAGAATAAGAAGAGGACACATCAGTCTGAACAGTACACTCTTAATTAGGCAAACAACCAGCTGGGCAATGTAACTGTGGGGCAAATAGATCATGTCTTATTATGATGCAGGATGACAGAGAGAGCAGGGTGGTGCTTTCAGGGCTGTGGAGGTTAGGAGGAGTGGAAACTGACATCAAGAGTGTGAGAGATCTAGAGAGAGGAGGAGATGGAGATTTCTAACTTTTGGATTAAAACTGGATTCATAAAAAAATATATAATGGAAAACAGCGACGGCTGGAGACCAGAGGGTGGCAGTAAACATCAACACGGACCCTACTGCCGTGACACACCAGAGAAGAAGAAGGACAGTTCCGGATGTTCAGTGTTTTTGTTTTTCCCGGCCCGGCTAGCTCTCCATTTAACACACTCTGTTAAAGACTGAGCACTTCGTCATTTATTGTCTTGTACAAGCGTTCATTTAACTTCAAATATCTCAGCTGACGGACTTTAACGAAGTTAAAAAGCTCAGCTCAGTGTAGATCGATCCGTTATTGATCCCGAAGGAAACTCAGCATGTATATGACCGTGATGCTAACAGCTCTGTCCTGTGTCGGCTTGACTGTCTGTCTGCTGCCTGGATCAATACTTGGACACAAACACGGTAAGAACGTTTATCATCTTCTTCTATATGTTACTGAACAGTGGTAGTGTGTGTCAGGCTGCAGTCGGCTGCAGGCCAGTTTAATCACGTGTCGTGATGTCAGTTAGTTATAAGGATGGAAATGTTTGGAGACAAAGAGGGCAAATGAACTTTAAACCTGCAGTTTGTAACAACCGCCCCTGGATTTGTGCAGCAAATAGGTTTTATTAATCTTCAGTTATTTCCGGAAGTGATGGGCACCCCATCAGCAACAGGTTTGGTGTGACTGGGTCAGCAAGGTCAGAGGAGATGTGTCCAAGTGTGTTTGAGTTTAGAACACCTTCAACTTCAACCAGGACTGTGTGTAAGATTGTCTCCGTTATAGGTTCCTACTGCAACGTGGAGGCCTTTTTATTGATTATATTTCCCAGCTTCCATCCAAATGTGGGGCTGATTGGAGGATTGAATCAGAAGTGCACTTGTGTGTGTGTGTGTGTGTGTGTGTGTGTGTGTGTGTGTGTGTGTGTGTGTGTGGGCCAATTTCTGTCTTACGTCTGGGGCCATGGGCTGGGAGACATTTTACACTTCTGAAGTTTGTTTGTCCCACAGTCAGAGAGGAGTTTGGTTATGGCGTGTTTTGGATATAATTGGATGGACATTGTCACGGTCAAGGGCCTCTGCTCTTCGAAGTCGACCTCCTGCTCTCAACTGCTGTACCTACTCAGATTGGGAAGAGTTTTGTTATCTGAAATCACTGAGCCACAGAACATTGATTTTCCTCAACAGGCTCTGATTCAGGTGGTGCACATGGATTGAGTGGCCAACAGTTGGTGTTCAGCAAGAGGAATGGAGGGCCTTGACTCCACCTGTGTTGCTGAGAAAGCTCTAGGAGGGTTTTGCCTCTTGTTATGTCATCAGCTGGATTATTCTTTGAGTCAACATTTCTCCAGCACTTTCAATCAGTCAGAGTCTGGATCTCAGTTATTCTGGTCCCAACAAACACCTTGTTTGTGAAAGGGTCAGATAACCTAGAGGATTGTATTGGCTTGCCACAACTCATCACAGCTGCATCACAGCTGGATCATTGCTAGCCCATTGTCTGATGTCAGGCTTATTCAGTTCATGTTAGTATTTACCAGATAGTTTGGGGTCTGTGGACAGACGTCTTTCTGTAGCACAGAGACGGGGTAGGACAGCCTCCTTTGGAGCCTGAAGAACAGGACTGTTGGGAGCTCTTAGCAGTGGAGTGACGTAGCGCATTACACCATCTATCTTTTCTCTAGCGGTCTTAGAATGGAGTACATCGAGAGCTAATTTGTCTTGTTTGTCTTGTACTGACTGGCTCTTGGACAGCTCATCCTAATCTGCATGATGCCGTGCATGATCCATATACTGTAATGAATACCTCTGAGATGGTGATACTGCTCTTGTAGCTGCTTCGTGGGGTATGTGTGCTCAGAGAAAGTAATTCTAACTAACATGGATGGAAATGATTGGAGACAGAAGAGGAGGACGTTGAACCCAGCCCTCTGTTTATACTGTGGGATGTTTTCATGATGGACACGTCTGTTTACGGATTGCCCGTACAGCTCGTGTAATCTGACGCTGCTCAGCAGTCACAGTTATGTGTTAAACATAATGATGATTAAAATATATTTTGTCTCTCTGGGTCAGGTGTCGTCAAAGTGGTCGTGCAAGAAGACAGCGATGCCATCTTGCCCTGTTCCCCCAGCACCAAGGAGAACCTGTTAGGAAAACTGTTCGACTGGGTAAAGGACGATGACAGTCAGAGGGACGTGTTCATGTATGAGTCAGGCATTATTGACACCAGAGCCGAGAAGTTCAGAGGTCGAGTCTCACATTTTACGGATGAACTGAAGAACGGCAACGCCTCCATCATCATCAGAAATACAAAGATAGAGGACAGTGGAAACTACACCTGTGTTTTTCCACGTCTTGTACCAGAGGAAAGATTCCACGTTGAGCTTGTTGTTGGTGAGTGCTCTTCCTTCTTTACCTCTCTTGGTCTTTTCTTTTCACATAACCAGCTTTAATCAACGGACATGTTCTTCATCTGTCTGCTTTGTATGATCTTCAGTGTCTCTGCATCATGTGAGCACTGAGCCTCTGCTTCTGCTAACTGATCAACCTCTAATCTAAATGACTGAGGTGACTGAAGCTGCTGCTGCTCCTGCATGCTCTAACAAATAAATGTTTGCTGACGTTGGGTCTTCTTCTTTCTCGCTTGTCTCGATCTTTGCAACAAAGCGACTAATCAAAAAGGAACTGGGTAAGTGAAGTGCACCTGTCTTTGTCTTTGACCTGTCTTTGACCTGTCTTTGTCTTTGACCTGTCTTTGTCTTTGACCTGTCTTTGTCTTTGACCTGTTCTTTATTGTCTTTCTTTCAGAACGTGTTCTTAAAGACAGATATGGAAAAGAAAAAGTATGTATGTATATATGTGTACATAAATATACACATATATACATACACACCATATCCATATATCTCTATATGTAGATGTGTATATATGTGTGTGTGTATATACACACACACATATATACACATCTACATATCTTATCTCTAGAAAATATTACAAAAAGTGAAATGTCACAAAACATAAATTTACTCACAGCTTTTATTTACAAGTCAGCAGACTTGATGACGCAGCCTACATGCAGCCAGTCCACCAGATCTGTTTCCTTTGAGGCTGTAGCATTGAAACTTCCAACAGTAACATTTTGACTGATCACTTGAAGCTGATGCAGCCTCTTGTGTCTGGGTGACAGACTTGTAGCTAACAACTTAACTTGAGTCAGGTGACCTGTGCCATTATTACATTTGTACTGCTGTAGCTGTCCTTAACAAGCTTTTATATCTGTTATGTTAACAGGAGCTTCTCCAAAGCCACACATCATGATAGTTAATGTCGCAGAGGACGGGGTCCAGCTGCAGTGTGTTGTTCAAGGTGCTTCTCCAAAACCTGATGTAGAGTTCCAGGACAGTGCTGGAAACATCCTTCCTGCTGAGAAGTCTCAGGTCTTTGAAAGAGAACGTTACACCGTGATCCTCGTCACCACTGTGACCAAGACCGACCACTTCCGCTGTGTCGCCAAGCAGAAGGAAATCCACCATGAGACTTCTGCTGAGACCTACGTGACTGTCTATGGTGAGACTTCTTTCTTTATTACACACTTTTACTTGTTTAGTGTCTGTCTGTGGCCAGTGTGCTGTAGTCAGAATCATAGTTTAGTTCATACAGTATGTGTCAAACTCGAGGCCCGCGGGCCACATTTGGCCGTGAATGAAATATCTTTGGCCCGCATGATCAAATCTATTTACTATTAGAGCTGGCCCGCCGTCGCATGCACCACCATAATACTACAAATCCCACAATGCACTGCCCGTGCGTCAATCACGAGCCTGCGAACGCGCGCCTCACTCGTTCGGAAAGCAAAGGAAAGACACAACAGAGCTCGAAATAAAAGTTTCTGTGTGACATCACGAGCCACCTGAATGCGCTCAACCTGCAGCTTCAGGGTCGGGCTGTGTCATCACTGACATGTACGCTACAGTGAGGGCTTTTAAAACCAAGCTGCGCCTGTGGGAGACGCAGATGCTGCAGGAAAACTTCAGCCATTTTCCTCACTGCCAAACAATGAAAGAGCAGGTCGCTGCCGCCGTTTTCCCGACTACACAGTTTGCTGAAAAACTCGGCATGCTTGGTGCTGACTTCACACGGTGATTTGCCGATTTTGAAGCCCAAAAAAGCAGGTTTGAACTGCTCAGTAATCCATTTGCAGCTGATGTGGAAAGTACACCATCAAACCAGAAACACAGGAGTCGTCTTACTGATGAACACCTTCACTCAATCCTGAGGATTTCCTCAGCTCAGAGCCTGACCCCAGACATTGATGAACCTGTATCCAAGATGAGACACCAAGCATCTGCTCAGACTAGTGAGCATCACAGAGCAGCAAACGGTGCTTTGACGCATTTTCAGTTTTTAATGCACTTTCATTTTTGCATTTTTTTCTCTTGCTACTCCAGGACATTTGATTTTTCTTTGAAGTAAATTCTGTTTTCACTTGAAATGACTCTAAAAACTGCAGATAGAGCCATGAGAAACTAATGAAACTGATTTTATTTTTTATTTTTATTTGATTTATTATTTTTATTTCATAATTAATGTTGTTTTATGGGCAATAATCTATAGGCCTTGTTAGTTTCAGGTTCAATATGTGCAATAAAGTCGTTTCAATAAGTTTTCAATAAACGTTGAACCCATCCGCCCTTGACTTTTTAAATTTTTAATTTCGGCCCACTGTGTATTTGAGTTTGACACCCCTGGTTTAGTTTAAAGTCAGAATAAATATGTTCTGAGTTCATCAGACCAGAGAATAAAGTGTTATTAACCACCCAGCTAACACACTGAAGGCTTTTATACTGCTGTGGGTTAGGGAGGCGGGGGGAGTATGCTCAGGGTGGCCTCAGCGTGTCATCGAGCCGCCCTTTAAGGACCGCCCACAAAATCCTGGACTGAAAACTGGTGAAAAACTGTCTGAACGACATATTACTGAAATGTGGAGTTAGAGGTTCAAAGTCTTTTCACGTGTTTTCAGCAACTATTTTCCAACATATTTAATGTGCTTAGAAAGAAATCTCAGAGCTGACTTTACATGGACTTTAACAAAAAACATAAATTTAGTTTTAAACTTTATTTTTGAGTTGGACAGTCACACATTATAAAAACAGGTAAATGAACACTGATAGCACTTCATTTGTGAAAGATCATCACTTTAATCATAAGCTTATATTTGAGTACATTCAGAGTTTCACACTCAGGTTTTGTTTTGTGTTTCAGACACGTGCAGCAAAGTGGACGTCACAGGATGGTTTGGTGGTGGATTCCTCTTCGGAGTTTTCTTAATTGCTGCAGTTCAAGCTTTGCTTGTAGCTACAAAGTGCATCAAAATACAATTTACTAAAGGTAAGTGTATCATGAATTGTATCAACATAATGTGCAGATATCAACAGAAGATGTCAAAGATTCATTATGTTTCTATTTACATTCATAAAAGTCCACTGAGACTTTGTTTATTTATGAGGCCTCTGGTTCTCCTTCTGATTGGTTCAAATAAATACATCATCATCAGTGATCATTTAAATTTCCTAAAATAAACGAATAAATAACTAATGAGAGCTTATGATTACAAAATCAAATCACAGTTTATCATTGAACCAAACAGCAGAACATGATTTTTTTCTGGTTTGTAGCTTCTTAAAGAAGAGTCAGTGTGGTAGCGGCTATCCAGCGCAGCAATCAGCCGCCAAGAGGCTAATGTAGGGAGGTCTGTCCGACATGCTATGTCCAAACAAAACATCTGTCCGTAGTTAAACACACATATGGGAGTTGACTTACATGATGCTCTGTAGATGTTGTGGCAAAGATTGTGGTCAGCAGAAAATAACGGCACCCTAATCACCCCCTCTCTGTTGTCAACAAAAAACTAAAACTACAAACAGGTGTAGGTGATTTTAATTACTACCGCTACGCCCTAGTGACGCGCACACACACACACACTTCCATACAAACACACACACACACACTCCTACTGGTGACTGAGTTTTTCCAAGATACTTGAGAAAGCTGTAGCTAATCAGCTGTGTGACTTTCTCCATAACAATAGTCTATTTGAAGATTTTCAGTCAGGATTTAGAGTGCATCATAGCACAGAGACCGCATTAGTCAAAGTGACAAATGACCTCCTAATGGCATCAGACAAAGGACTCATCTCTGTACTTGTACTGTTAGATCTTAGTGCCGCATTTGACACCATTGACCATCAAATTCTCTTACAGAGACTGGAACATCAAATTGGCATCAAAGGAACCGCCCTAAGCTGGTTTAAGTCGTATTTCTTAGATCGATCTCAGTTTGTTCACATCAATGATGAATTCTCCATGCATACCAAAGTTTGTCATGGAGTCCCACAAGGTTCTGTACTAGGACCGCTCCTATTTAGTTTATATATGCTTCCTTTAGGGAACATTATTAGGAATCACTCTATCAATTTTCATTGCTATGCTGACGACACCCAATTATATTTATCGATCAGGCCTGATGAAACAAATCAATTAACTAAACTTCAAGCATGCCTTAAAGATATAAAAAGTTGGATGACCTACAATTTTCTAATGTTAAATTCAGACAAAACTGAAGTTCTTGTAATTGGACCCAAACACCTCAAAAACTCTCTTT
Organism: Miichthys miiuy; assembly: GCA_036365135.1. Lineage (NCBI taxonomy): Eukaryota > Metazoa > Chordata > Actinopteri > Sciaenidae > Miichthys > Miichthys miiuy. Next base: position 30,173,022 of record CM071604.1, read on the forward strand.
CTAGAGACTTAGTTACTCTAGATGGGATCACCCTGGCCTCCAGCTCCACCGTAAAGAATCTTGGAGTTGTTTTTGATCAGGATTTGTCCTTTAACGTCCACATAAAACAAATTTTGAGGACTGCATTCTTCCACTTACGTAACATCGCCAAAATCAGACGTATTGTATCTCAAGCGGATGCAGAAAAACTAGTCCACGCATTTGTTACCTCTAGGCTGGACTATTGTAACTCTTTGCTATCAGGTTGCTCCAATAAGTCTCTGAGGACTTTGCAGCTAATTCAGAATGCTGCTGCACGTGTTCTGACAGGAACCAAGATCAGAGATCACATCTCTCCCATTTTGGCTTCCTTGCATTGGCTACCTGTTCAATCTAGAATAGAATTTAAAATTCTTCTCCTTACTTACAAAGCTCTTCATGGTCAGGCACCATCATATCTAAAAGAGCTCATAGTACCTTACTACCCCTCTAGAACACTGCGCTCTCAGGATGCTGGGTTCCTTGTGGTTCCTATAGTCTCCAAAAGTAGATTGGGAGCCAGAGCTTTCAGCTATCAGGCTCCTCTTCTGTGGAACAAACTACCATTCCAGGTTCTGGAGGCAGACATGGTCAACACTTTTAAGTAGACTTAAGACTTTCCTTTTGATAGAGCTTATAGTTAGGGCTGGCTCAGGTCATCCCTTAGTTATGCTGCCATAGGACTAGACTGCCGGGGGACTCCCCCGCCCCTCTCCCTCTCTCCCTCCCTCCCTCTCTCTCTCTCTCTCTCTCTCTCCCTCCTCCCTCTTTCTCTCACCATCAGTGGACATACATGTCTCATTAATGCATGCTACTAACCGAACTTCCCGGAGTTTTTGTGCTCTGTCGTCCAGCAGGTTCTCATGGATCGTGGCTGCTGCTGTGATCCTGCAACGTCCACTACATATATTATTACTGTCATTATTGCTACCATATCTGCTACTGTGGTCATTTTATTATTCATTGTAATTGTACAATATGTTTGTGTTGACTTGTTCTGTAGACGTGACATCTATTGCACGTCTGTCCGTCCTGGGAGAGGGATCCCTCCTCTGTGGCTCTTCCTGAGGTTTCTTCCACCTTTTTTCCCTGTTAAAAGTTTTTTGTGGGCAAGTTTTTCCTCACTCGAACCGAGGGTCTAAGGACAGAGGGTGTCACTCCCTGTACAGATTGTAAAGCCCTCAGAGGAAAATGTACTTTGTGACTTTGGGCTATACAAATAAAATTTGATTTGATTTGATTTGAGTGACAGGCATGCTCCTACAGTCAGACTGAAACCGTTCAGACCAACTTTTCAGTTCATCTCCACTTTGAAAACAGACTTTTAAAGATGATACAAACATTCAAATCTTTTTGTCTGAGCCACCAAAATCATTTCTGTCATAGAAAAGTGACTTTATCTAATCTAAACTTTTCTTCTGTGTCTGCAGGTCCTTGTCAGCAGACAAAGAGTTCTGATGATTCTTCTAAAGGTTCTTCTGAAAGTGATGAACCACTTAGATCACCTGCTTGATGCTGCAGCTTCATCATTAACGTTACAATCTGCAGCCTGCTGAATGAACAACAACTGACACAACAAAGATTCAACAGGCTTCACAATCCTCAGGGCTTTTGTATGGATGAGCTCTGTGTGTTACTTTGAATGTTTTTCTTTGTTTCATTTGTATCTTTCACTCTTTTCACCGTGTTGACTCGTTCGTTAAGGAGGGCAGCACGGTGGTGCAGTGATTAGCTCTGTTGCCTCACAGCAGTAAGTTTCCTGGTGCCCTCTGCTGGGCCTTTCTGTGTAGAGTTTGCATGTTCTCCCCATGTCTGCGTCTGAGTCCGGCTTCCTCGCAGTCCAAAGACGTGCACTTAATACTTTACTACTCTAAATACTTTAAGTAGCCTATAGGCCTATAGGTGTGAATGGTTGTTTGTCTCTATGGGCGACTTGTCCAGGGTGTACTCTGCTAAAGCTGGGATAGACTAGATTAATGAGATACCGCCAGCAACATTGACTCTTCTGCCTTGTATATTTGTACATTTGTAAACAGTCACTGTTTGTTCATGAGTGACAGAGACGTGCCTGGTGGGGTTTCAGGGTGATTCTTCTGTCTCACCTGCTGTGATTGGTCACCTGAAAAGCATCAATGAACTTTAAAGGTTGAAAGATTTACTGCTAGAAGCGATCAGAGCAGCTGCACAGTAAAGTCTGAGCCCGCTTTAAAATACTGAAGATAACTTTAAATATGACAAATAAGAAATTTGTTTTGGATATAAAGGATGCACATATAATTACAGACCCCCACTGCCTCATAGAGTTACACCAGATCACAGGATAGTGAAATTCTCCAATCCGTCCTCTGTGCAGCTATGAGGGACCAACTCCAGTTTTAAGCCAGTGCCTTTGTAAATGTTAGTGACAGGAGAATTCAGCGTACATGTTTCTGATGGTTGATGCAGGTTGTTGAAGATCTGACACTGTTATCATCATGAATGTAGCTCAGATTCTAAGTGAGGGAAAAAAAAGTTTGTATCTCCTCTGTTACTCTGCTGACAGTATGCACTGCATCAGTGTGTGTGAATATTTTTTTGACTTTAAATCTATGAAATGAAATGTATATTTAAATTTTTATTCATTTGAGTTTTTGAAAAACTTCCTTTGTATTTATCATTGAGTAACAATGAAGACAGAACTTTAAATCTTATTGATGCTGGTTCTTCATGTTCCAGTCAGCTGTTTGTGTCTATAGCTGATGATGCTGAAGATGCAGTTTGGCTCTTGTATATTTGTACATTTGTAAACAGTCACTGTTGAGACTGAAACGGTCTCAGTGAACGTCCTTTTCTTTTCACGTTTCTCCTGTTTTTATTCACATAGGAAGAAATTGTTTTGCATTTTTATATAAGAGTTATATATAGTCCTTTGCAGTGATAACGAGCGTGCACTTGTTTTGTGTTTTACACTGTGGACAGGGACGTAACATGTCTGTATATATCATGCATTAAAGATGAGTCAGTATATTTTGGATGTGGTTTGTGTGTTTTTTCTGAATTTAAAGTCATATGCATGTTCAGCTATGAAGAAACAGACAACATGTCATGTGAGAAAGTGAAGTGCAAAGAAAATTCTCCCTCTGTCTCTCCAGTGTCTCCTTACAGGAGATGTTTGTGAAACTTGATCAGTTGTTGGTTAGACTGACACAGCTGATTCTGACAAATCCACATTTCCACATCAGACAGCTCATCAACATTACAATCTACAGCCTCCTGAACGACCAACGACTGACCACCAGGTGGAAGCAAAAAGCCCATCAACTCAGATAAACTTGTTTTACTGCTCGTGGCCACATCTCTGATGACATGGAGTCTGAATTGGAGAAGCTGCAGCTGGAGATTGAAGGAGCATTGTACAAACTTGCTGGGAGAGGGGAAAGTGCAGACAAGGAGGTAGCAGAACAACTGAAGGTTTTACAGCTGTAGAGACGGGAATGATGAGGAGTACATTCACCTTAATACAGACGGGCCAAAAGATCCACTAATGGAGGCAGCAGGGCCAGCAGTGATGATTCCCATCATGAATACTTTATTTATTTATTTATATATCACCTTTCATGCAGAGATGCAGCCCAAAGTGCTTCACAGAGCAAAAACAAAGACAGAAATAGACAAAACTGAACCGTTTTTAAGCAACAGAACAGCTGCATAAAAATGAAAACCAAAATAACAAACATAAAACTGCAATAATAAAACAAATAAAATGTTAAAAGTAATAAACACTGAGAGAATGAGACAAAAGGAAAACGTTTACAGAGAGGGACAAGAGGAACCAGTGATCATGAGCAGAATAAGAAGAGGACACATCAGTCTGAACAGTACACTCTTAATTAGGCAAACAACCAGCTGGGCAATGTAACTGTGGGGCAAATAGATCATGTCTTATTATGATGCAGGATGACAGAGAGAGCAGGGTGGTGCTTTCAGGGCTGTGGAGGTTAGGAGGAGTGGAAACTGACATCAAGAGTGTGAGAGATCTAGAGAGAGGAGGAGATGGAGATTTCTAACTTTTGGATTAAAACTGGATTCATAAAAAAATATATAATGGAAAACAGCGACGGCTGGAGACCAGAGGGTGGCAGTAAACATCAACACGGACCCTACTGCCGTGACACACCAGAGAAGAAGAAGGACAGTTCCGGATGTTCAGTGTTTTTGTTTTTCACGGCCCAGCTAGCTCTCAATTTAACACACTCTGTTAAAGACTGAGCACTTCATCATTTATTGTCTTGTACAAGCGTTCATTTAACTTCAAATATCTCAGCTGACGGACTTTAACGAAGTTAAAAAGCTCAGCTCAGTGTAGATCGATCCGTTATTGATCCCGAAGGAAACTCAGCATGTATATGACCGTGATGCTAACAGCTCTGTCCTGTGTCGGCTTGACTGTCTGTCTGCTGCCTGGATCAATACTTGGACACAAACACGGTAAGAACGTTTATCATCTTCTTCTATATGTTACTATGTTATTATGTGTGGCCAGGTATAAACATGTTATATGGACATAGTATGTATTTATAGTATGAGAAATCTCACCTGTAGTGGTTAGGGCATTACAAATATGATCTACTACAGCAAAAAGAATGGTAAAAAGTCATTTCAGTGATTTTTAGTGAATATTGTTCATGACTAAATTCATATTGAAACGTGTAACTTGCTGACGGTCGCTAACACGGAACACGGTGAATGACGGTAGGTTGACAATATGGAGTCGCTTGAAATCTTGAGGATAGTTGACAGTAATCCTATAGTATATAAAAGTATGATGATGATGCTATAAACTACACTCTTTAATTACGCGGACACTGCCGTGGTCTCCGATTAAAAGCACAGATGAAACCGAATGTCAAGCTTGGTCCCTCAGGCTTCTTCGGGAAGGTGAAAGAAAATGTCAGTAACTTTCGGTTCAGACTTCACTGTGCTTGCGAGTTGGCGAAGGGAAACATTGCTGTTGTGCAGACAAAAATGAAGACGTGGTTTCAGCTCTGCAGGCTCGTTATAGCGGCCCATATGAGGTCAAAGAGAAACTGAATGATCGCGACTACATTGTTAATACACCTGATCGTAGAAGGCGGAGTAGGTGATGTCATATCAACATGCTGAAGCCATACCTGGGGGGGAATGTGTTCCTTTGCCTCCTCCTGTTGCTGTCCAGTACTGTTTCTACTGATGTGCAGCCCTTTGAGGGTGATGTCATCGGTCCGTCCACTGCTGTTGTTCAGGGACGGCTTAAAAATTCAGAAATGTCAAAACTTGATGAGTCAAAATGTGACGATGTGATAAAGTTAATTAGATCTCATGTTTCTTTGTTTTCGGATGTACCAACGCGTACACATGTGCTTCAGCATGACATCGATGTGGGGACTCTCCTCCGATAAAGCAGCATGCTTACCGCGTGAATCCTGATAAGCGTCGCCGGTTGCAAGAACAGATTATTATTATTATTATTATTATTATTATTATTATTATTATTATTATTATATGGTGGACAATGGTATCGCTGAACCGAGCTGTAGCTCCTGGAGTTCACCATGCCTTCTAGCTGGTAAATCTGACGGCTCTGATCGGTTCTGCACGGATTTTCGCAAAGTCAATGGGTGTTGTAGGGTGGTGTTATGCAGCCAACAGCTCCCCTGGGGCATGTATGTATACGTGCGTGCTACGAGCAACATGGTTCAGTTCTGTTATGTGCACAGCCGGTGAATACACGTTACTGAGAGACACAGCCTGACTCTGCCTGTTATTTATGTATCTACACTTGCAACAATGGCGTCACTAAACCTGACTGTTATCCGCTTCCCCGAGTTGAGGATTGTGTGGACAATGTCAGCAGCGCCAATTTTGTGTCAAAACTTGACTGTACTTCCTCAGATTGGGAAGAGTTTTGTTATCTGAAATCACTGAGCCACAGAACATTGATTTTCCTCAAGTTCCTCAACAGGCTCTGATTCAGGTGGTGCACATGGATTGAGTGGCCAACAGTTGGTGTTCAGCAAGAGGAATGGAGGGCCTTGACTCCACCTGTGTTGCTGAGAAAGCTCTAGGAGGGTTTTGCCTCTTGTTATGTCATCAGCTGGATTATTCTTTGAGTCAACATATCTCCAGCACTTTCAATCAGTCAGAGTCTGGATCTCAGTTATTCTGGTCCCAACAAACACCTTGTTTGTGAAAGGGGTCAGATAACCTAGAGGATTGTATTGGCTTGCCACAACTCTGTATATATTCCTCATAGTGGGCTGATGGTGTGTGATAGATCTGTTCTTGTAACCTAGCCTGTCTGTGGAGCAGTTCCATTGGAGGCCTAACGTCAGCGTCAGAACCACAATTCACTGATTTTGGACTTTGCTTCTGATGCGAGATGGTGCATCACAGCTGGATCATTGCTAGCCCATTGTCTGATGTCAGGCTTATTCAGTTCATGTTAGTATTTACCAGATAGTTTGGGGTCTGTGGACAGACGTCTTTCTGTAGCACAGAGACGGGGTAGGACAGCCTCCTTTTGGAGCCTGAAGAACAGGACTGTTGGGAGCTCTTAGCAGTGGAGTGACGTAGCGCATTACACCATCTATCTTTTCTCTAGCGGTCTTAGAATGGAGTACATCAAGAGCTAATTAGTCTTGTTTGTCTTGTACTGACTGGCTCTTGGACAGCTCATCCTAATCTGCATGATGCCGTGCATGATCCATATACTGTAATGAATACCTCTGAGATGGTGATACTGCTCTTGTAGCTGCTTCGTGGGGTATGTGTGCTCAGAGAAAGTAATTCTTACTAACATGGATGGAAATGTTTGGAGACAGAAGAGGAGGACGTTGAATCCAGCCCTCTGTTTATACTGTGGGATGTTTGAAACTGCACTCATTTGAAGGTGGATCTCCGTGTGGCGAGGAGGGCAAACGCACTAGAAAACCTGCAGTTCACAACAACCTGTTTCCTGCAAGGACTTGTAGAACATGTCCGCCATGACGCTGTGATTTATACTGCAATGATTCCTGAGTGTTGGTCTGATGTTTTCATGATGGACACGTCTGTTTACGGATTGCCCGTACAGCTCGTGTAATCTGACGCTGCTCAGCAGTCACAGTTATGTGTTAAACATAATGATGATTAAAATATATTTTGTCTCTCTGGGTCAGGTGTCGTCAAAGTGGTCGTGCAAGAAGACAGCGATGCCATCTTGCCCTGTTCCCCCAGCACCAAGGAGAACCTGTTAGGAACACTGTTCGACTGGGTAAAGGACGATGGCAGTCAGAGGGACGTGTTCATGTATGAGTCAGGCATTATTCACACCGGAGCCGAGAAGTTCAGAGGTCGAGTCTCACATTTTACGGATGAACTGAAGAACGGCAACGCCTCCATCATCATCAGAAATACAACGATAGAGGACAGTGGAAACTACACCTGTGTTTTTCCACGTCTTGTACCAGAGGAAAGATTCCACGTTGAGCTTGTTGTTGGTGAGTGCTCTTCCTTCTTTACCTCTCTTGGTCTTTTCTTTTCACATAACCAGCTTTAATCAACGGACATGTTCTTCATCTGTCTGCTTTGTATGATCTTCAGTGTCTCTGCATCATGTGAGCACTGAGCCTCTGCTTCTGCTAACTGATCAACCTCTAATCTAAATGACTGTGACTGAAGCTGCTGCTGCTGCTCCTGCATGCGCTTTAACCTGTCTTTGACCTGTCTTTGACCTGTCTTTGACCTGTCTTTGTCTTTGACCTGTTCTTTATTGTCTTTCTTTCAGAACCTGTTCTTAAAGACAGATATGGAAAAGAAAAAGGTATGTATGTATATATGTGTGTGTATGTGTGTGTGTGTGTGTATACACTACATATCTTATCTCTAGAAAATATTACAAAAAGTGAAATGTCACAAAACATAAATTTACTCACAGCTTTTATTTACAAGTCAGCAGACTTGATGACGCAGCCTACATGCAGCCAGTCCACCAGATCTGTTTCCTTTGAGGCTGTAGCATTGAAACTTCCAACAGTAACATTTTGACTGATCACTTGAAGCTGATGCAGCCTCTTGTGTCTGGGTGACAGACTTGTAGCTAACAACTTAACTTGAGTCAGGTGACCTGTGCCATTATTACATTTGTACTGCTGTAGCTGTCCTTAACAAGCTTTTATATCTGTTATGTTAACAGGAGCTTCTCCAAAGCCACACATCATGAGAGTTAATGTAACTGAGGACGGGGTCCAGCTGCTGTGTGTTGTTCAAGGTGCTTCTCCAAAACCTGAAGTAGAGTTCCAGGACAGTGCTGGAAACATCCTTCCTGCTGAGAAGTCTCAGGTCTTTGAAAGAGAACGTTACACCGTGATCCTCGTCACCACTGTGACCAAGACCGACCACTTCCGCTGTGTCGCCAAGCAGAAGGAAATCCACCATGAGACTTCTGCTGAGACCTACGTGCCTGTCTATGGTGAGACTTCTTTCTTTATTACGCACTTTTACTTGTTTAGTGTCTGTCTGTGGCCAGTGTGCTGTAGTCAGAATCATAGTTTAGTTCATACAGTATGTGTCAAACTCGAGGCCTGCGGGCCACAATTGGCCCGTGAATGAAATATCTTTGGCCCGCATGATCAAATCTATTTACTATTAGAGCTGGCCCGGTACATCACATGCACCACCATAATACTACAAATCCCACAATACACTGCCCGTGCGTCGCACGTCAATCATGGGCCTGCGACGCGCCTCACTCGTTCGGAAAGCAAAGGGAAAGACACAACAGAGCTCCGAAATAAAAGTTTCTGTGTGACATCACGAGCCACCTGAATGCGCTCAACCTGCAGCTTCAGGGTCGGGCTGTGTCATCACTGACATGTACGCTACAGTGAGGGCTTTTAAAACCAAGCTGCGCCTGTGGGAGACGCAGATGCTGCAGGAAAACTTCAGCCATTTTCCTCACTGCCAAACAATGAAAGAGCAGGCCGCTGCCGCGTTTCCGACTACACAGTTTGCTGAAAAACTCGGCATGCTTGGTGCTGACTTCACACGGCGATTTGCCGATTTTGAAGCCCAAAAAAGCAGGTTTGAACTGCTCAGTAATCCATTTGCAGCTGATGTGGAAAGTACACCATCAAACCTCCAAATGGAGCTGATTGAGCTCCAATGTAGTGACACACTGAAGGCAAAATATGAGTCTGTGGGCGCTGCAGAGTTTCCACGTTTCATCCCCGACACAATGCCCCAGCTGGGCTCCCAGGCTGCTCAGACACTCTATGTTCGGCAGCACATACCTGTGTGAACAACTGTTCTCTTTGATGAAGATAAACTTCACACAGGAGTCGTCTTACTGATGAACACCTTCACTCAATCCTGAGGATTTCCTCAGCTCAGAGCCTGACCCCAGACATTGATGAACTTGTATCCAAGATGAGACACCAAGCATCTGCTCAGACTAGTGAGCATCACAGAGCAGCAAACGGTGCTTTGACGCATTTTCAGTTTTTAATGCACTTTCATTTTTGCATTTTTGTCTCTTGCTACTACAGGACATTTGATTTCTTTGAAGTAAATTCTGTTTTCACTTGAAATGACTCTAAAAACTGCAGATAGAGCCATGAGAAACTAATGAAACTGATTTTATTTTTTATTTTTATTTGATTTATTATTTTTATTTCATAATTAATGTTGTTTTATGGGCAATAATCTATAGGCCTTGTTAGTTTCAGGTTCAATATGTGCAATAAGGTCGTTTCAATAAGTTTTCAATAAACGTTGAACCCATCCGGCCCTTGACTTTTTTTAATTTTTTAATTTCGGCCCACTGTGTATTTGAGTTTGACACCCCTGGTTTAGTTTAAAGTCAGAATAAATATGTTCTGAGTTCATCAGACCAGAGAATAAAGTGTTATTAACCACCCAGCTAACACACTGAAGGCTTTTATACTGCTGTGGGTTAGGGAGGCGGGGGGAGTATGCTCAGGGTGGCCTCAGCGTGTCATCGAGCCACCCTTTAAGGACCGCCCACAAAATCCTGGACTGAAAACTGGTGAAAAACTGTCTGAACGACATATTACTGAAATGTGGAGTTAGAGGTTCAAAGTCTTTTCACGTGTTTTCAGCAACTATTTTCCAACATATTTAATGTGCTTGGAAAGAAATCTCAGAGCTGACTTTACATGGACTTTAACAAAAAACATAAATTTAGTTTTAAACTTTATTTTTGAGTTGGACAGTCACACATTATAAAAACAGGTAAATGAACACTGATAGCACTTCATTTGTGAAAGATCATCACTTTAATCATAAGCTTATATTTGAGTACATTCAGAGTTTCACACTCAGGTTTTGTTTTGTGTTTCAGACACACACAGCAAAGTGGACGTCACACGATGGTTTAGTGGTGGATTCCTCTTCGGAGTTTTCTTAATTGCTGCAGTTCAAGCTTTGCTTGTAGCTGCAAAGTGCATCAAAATACAATTTACTAAAGGTAAGTGTATCATGAATTGTATCAACATCAACATAATGTGCAGATATCAACAGAAGATGTCAAAGATTCATTATGTTTGTATTTACATTCATAAAAGTCCACTGAGACTTTGTTTATTTATGAGGCCTCTCCTTCTGATTGGTTCAAATAAATACATCATCATCAGTGATCATTTAAATTTCCTAAAATAAACAAATAAATAACTAATGAGAGCTTATGATTACAAAATCAAATCAGTTTATCATTGAATCAAACAGCAGAACATGATTTCTTTCTGGCTGTCATCATCTGGTTTGTAGCTTCTTAAAGAAGAGTCAGACTGAAACCGTTCAGAACAACTTTTCAGTTCATCTCCACTTTGAAAACAGACTTTTAAAGATGATACAAACATTCAATTTTTTTTGTCTGAGCCACCAAAATCATTTCTGTCATAGAAAAGTGACTTTATCTAATCTAAACTTTTCTTCTGTGTCTGCAGGTCCTTGTCAGCAGACAAAGAGTTCTAAAAACAATCATCTGAGCGATCCTCCTGAAAGTCATACAGCACTTGCATTATCTGCTTGAGGCTTGATGAGAGGGAGGGAGGGAGGGAGAGGGAGGGAGAGGAGGAGGGAGGGAGGGAGGGAGGGAGAGGAAGGGAGAGTCCCCGCCAGCCCTAACTATAAGCTCCATCAAAAGGAAAGTCTTAAGTCTACTCTTAAAGGTGTTGACCGTGGCTAACCGGCTAACTAGAAGTAAAACATCCTTGAGCAGCCTGGTTGCGATGAGCCCGCTTTAAAATACTGAAGATAACTTTAAATATGACAAATAAGAAATTTGTTTTGGATATAAAGGATGCAAATATAATTACAGACCCCCACTGCCTCATAGAGTTACACCAGATCACAGGATAGTGAAATTCTCCAATCCGTCCTCTGTGCAGCTATGAGGGACCAACTCCAGTTTTAAGCCAGTGCCTTTGTAAATGTTAGTGACAGGAGAATTCAGCGTACATGTTTCTGATGGTTGATGCAGGTTGTTAAAGATCTGACACTGTTATCATCATGAATGTAGCTCAGATTCTAAGTGAGGGGAAAAAAAGTTTGTATCTCCTCTGTTACTCTGCTGACAGTATGCACTGCATCAGTGTGTGTGAATATTTTTTTGACTTTAAATCTATGAAATGAAATGTATATTTAAATTTTTGTTCATTTGAGTTTTTGAAAAACTTCCTTTGTATTTATCATTGAGTAACAATGAAGACAGAACTGCCGTGACACACCAGAGAAGAAGAAGGACAGTTCCGGATGTTCAGTGTTTTTGTTTTTCCGGCCCAGCTACTTCTCCATTTAACACCCTCTGTTAAAGACTGAGCACTTCGTCATTTATTGTCTTGTACAAGCGTTCATTTAACTTCAAATATCTCAGCTGACGGACTTTAACGAAGTTAAAAAGCTCAGCTCAGTGTAGATCGATCCGTTATTGATCCCGAAGGAAACTCAGCATGTATATGACCGTGATGCTAACAGCTCTGTCCTGTGTCGGCTTGACTGTCTGTCTGCTGCCTGGATCAATACTTGGACACAAACACGGTAAGAACGTTTATCATCTTCTTCTATATGTTACTGAACAGTGGTAGTGTGTGTCAGGCTGCAGTCGGCTGCAGGCCAGTTTAATCACGTGTCGTGATGTCAGTTAGTTATAAGGATGGAAATGTTTGGAGACAAAAGAGGGCAAATGAACTTTAAACCTGCAGTTTGTAACAACCGCCCCTGGATTTGTGCAGCAAATAGGTTTTATTAATCTTCAGTTATTTCCGGAAGTGATGGGCACCCCATCAGCAACAGGTTTGGTGTGACTGGGTCAGCAAGGTCAGAGGAGATGTGTCCAAGTGTGTTTGAGTTTAGAACACCTTCAACTTCAACCAGGACTGTGTGTAAGATTGTCTCCGTTATAGGTTCCTACTGCAACGTGGAGGCCCTGTGTGTGTGTGTGTGGGCCAATTTCTGTCTTACGTCTGGGGCCATGGGCTGGGAGACATTTTACACTTCTGAAGTTTGTTTGTCCCACAGTCAGAGAGGAGTTTGGTTATGGCGTGTTTTGGATATAATTGGATGGACATTGTCACGGTCAAGGGCCTCTGCTCTTCGAAGTCGACCTCCTGCTCTCAACTGCTGTACTTCCTCAGATTGGGAAGAGTTTTGTTATCTGAAATCACTGAGCCACAGAACATTGATTTTCCTCAAGTTCCTCAACAGGCTCTGATTCAGGTGGTGCACATGGATTGAGTGGCCAACAGTTGGTGTTCAGCAAGAGGAATGGAGGGCCTTGACTCCACCTGTGTTGCTGAGAAAGCTCTAGGAGGGTTTTGCCTCTTGTTATGTCATCAGCTGGATTAACGTCAGCGTCAGAACCACAATTCACTGATTTTGGACTTTGCTTCTGATGCGAGATGGTGCATCACAGCTGGATCATTGCTAGCCCATTGTCTGATGTCAGGCTTATTCAGTTCATGTTAGTATTTACCAGATAGTTTGGGGTCTGTGGACAGACGTCTTTCTGTAGCACAGAGACGGGGTAGGACAGCCTCCTTTTGGAGCCTGAAGAACAGGACTGTTGGGAGCTCTTAGCAGTGGAGTGACGTAGCGCATTACACCATCTATCTTTTCTCTAGCGGTCTTAGAATGGAGTACATCGAGAGCTAATTTGTCTTGTTTGTCTTGTACTGACTGGCTCTTGGACAGCTCATCCTAATCTGCATGATGCCGTGCATGATCCATATACTGTAATGAATACCTCTGAGATGGTGATACTGCTCTTGTAGCTGCTTCGTGGGGTATGTGTGCTCAGAGAAAGTAATTCTTACTAACATGGATGGAAATGTTTGGAGACAGAAGAGGAGGACGTTGAACCCAGCCCTCTGTTTATACTGTGGGATGTTTTCATGATGGACACGTCTGTTTACAGATTGCCCGTACAGCTCGTGTAATCTGGCGCTGCTCAGCAGTCACAGTTATGTGTTAAACATAATGATGATTAAAATATATTTTGTCTCTCTGGGTCAGGTGTCGTCAAAGTGATCGTGCAAGAAGACAGCGATGCCATCTTGCCCTGTTTCCCCAGCACCAAGGAGAACCTGTTAGGAAAACTGTTCGACTGGGTAAAGGACGATGACAGTCAGAGGGACGTGTTCATGTATGAGTCAGGCATTATTCACACCGGGCCGAAGTTCAGAGGTCGAGTCTCACATTTTACGGATGAACTGAAGAACGGCAACGCCTCCATCATCATCAGAAATACAAAGATAGAGGACAGTGGAAACTACACCTGTGTTTTTCCACGTCTTGTACCAGAGGAAAGATTCCACGTTGAGCTTGTTGTTGGTGAGTGCTCTTCCTTCTTTACCTCTCTTGGTCTTTTCTTTTCACATAACCAGCTTTAATCAACGGACATGTTCTTCTTCTGTCTGCTTTGTATGATCTTCAGTGTCTCTGCATCATGTGAGCACTGAGCCTCTGCTTCTGCTAACTGATCAACCTCTAATCTAAATGACTGAGGTGACTGAAGCTGCTGCTGCTCCTGCATGCTCTAACAAATAAATGTTTGCTGACGTTGGGTCTTCTTCTTTCTCGCTTGTCTCGATCTTTGCAACAAAGCGACTAATCAAAAAGGAACCGGGTAAGTGAAGTGCACCTGTCTTTGTCTTTGACCTGTCTTTGTCTTTGACCTGTCTTTGTCTTTGACCTGTCTTTGTCTTTGACCTGTCTTTGTCTTTGACCTGTCTTTGTCTTTGACCTGTTCTTTATTGTCTTTCTTTCAGAACGTGTTCTTAAAGACAGATATGGAAAAGAAAAAGGTATGTATGTATATATGTGTGTGTGCATGTGTACTTAAATATACACATATATACATACACACCATATCCATATATCTGTGTGTGTGTGTGTGTGTGTGTATACACTACATATCTTATCTCTAGAAAATATTACAAAAAGTGAAATGTCACAAAACATAAATTTACTCACAGCTTTTATTTACAAGTCAGCAGACTTGATGACGCATTGAAACTTACAGTAACATTTTGACTGATCACTTGAAGCTGATGCAGCCTCTTGTGTCTGGGTGACAGACTTGTAGCTAACAACTTAACTTGAGTCAGGTGACCTGTGCCATTATTACATTTGTACTGCTGTAGCTGTCCTTAACAAGCTTTTATATCTGTTATGTTAACAGGAGCTTCTCCAAAGCCAAGCATGAAGATAGTTAATGTCACAGAGGACGGGGTCCAGCTGCAGTGTGTTGTTCAAGGTGCTTCTCCAAAACCTGAAGTAGAGTTCCAGGACAGTGCTGGAAACATCCTTCCTGCTGAGAAGCCTCAGGTCTTTGAAAGAGGACAATGGTGCACCGTGATCCGCTTCACCACTGTGACCAAGACCGACCACTTCCGCTGTGTCGCCAAGCAGAAGGAAATCCACCATGAGACTTCTGCTGAGACCTACGTGCCTGTCTGTGGTGAGACTTCTTTCTTTATTACACACTTTTACTTGTTTAGTGTCTGTCTGTGGCCAGTGTGCTGTAGTCAGAATCATAGTTTAGTTCATATGTGTCAAACTCGAGGCCCGCGGGCCACATTTGGCCTTGTTAGTTTCAGGTTCAATGTGTGCAATAAGGTCGTTTCAATAAGTTTTCAATAAACGTTGAACCCATCCGGCCCTTGACTTTTTAAATTTTTTAATTTTGGCCTACTGTGTATTTGAGTTTGACACCCCTGGTTTAGTTTAAAGTCAGAATAAATATGTTCTGAGTTCATCAGACCAGAGAATAAAGTGTTATTAACCACCCAGCTAACACACTGAAGGCTTTTATACTGCTGTGGGTTAGGGAGGCGGGGGGAGTATGCTCAGGGTGGCCTCAGCGTGTCATCGAGCCGCCCTTTAAGGACCGCCCACAAAATCCTGGACTGAAAACTGGTGAAAAACTGTCTGAACGACATATTACTGAAATGTGGAGTTAGAGGTTCAAAGTCTTTTCACGTGTTTTCAGCAACTATTTTCCAACATATTTAATGTGCTTGGAAAGAAATCTCAGAGCTGACTTTACATGGACTTTAACAAAAAACATAAATTTAGTTTTAAACTTTATTTTTGAGTTGGACAGTCACACATTATAAAAACAGGTAAATGAACACTGATAGCACTTCATTTGTGAAAGATCATCACTTTAATCATAAGCTTATATTTGAGTACATTCAGAGTTTCACACTCAGGTTTTGTTTTGTGTTTCAGAGAAACAGTTTGAGGACACACACAGCAAAGTGGACGTCACAGGATGGTTTGGTGGATTCTTCTTGGGAGTTTTCTCACTTGCTGCAGTTCTAGCTTTGCTTGTAGCTACAAAGTGCATCAAAATACAATTTACTAAAGGTAAGTGTATCATGAATTGTATCAACATCAACATAATGTGCAGATATCAACAGAAGATGTCAAAGATTCATTATGTTTCTATTTACATTCATAAAAGTCCACTGAGACTTTGTTTATTTATGAGGCCTCTGGTTCTCCTTCTGATTGGTTCAAATAAATATAGTAAGTTATTATTATACTATCACAGATCTTTAAGTGAATATTTTTCATTTTAATTAGAATTGTCAAATTAAACAGAATGCCCTTTATGGTTTTACACTTTATAGTTCTATGTCCATCTATTCATTTTTGGTCACAGACACTTCAGCATGTCGACAACCACCCCTATGATCGTGCACAACCCGCTCCATATCCTGCCCTAAGTTATCACTGAGTCTCTTTTAAACACAGCTTTGAATCAGTTTTTACATTTGAAAGTTAAATCCCTGAATGTTCGCCCTGTCTGCTGATAAACTTCAAAACACTCCTCAGACTGCAGCTAACGCAGGTTTCCAGACAATAAAACCTCCATGAAGGTTCATTTCATGAAGCAGCTTCCACGTCTGAGTCTGACTTCAGTCTGTGCTGCAAAATAAACAAGAAGTTTAATTTGGTTTGAGAGAGAGAAATACAACTTTGTAATAATTTTACAGCGGTAAAGTTCAGCATAAATAAACTCCTCTAGACGTCACACACTAACTGTTTTTGCAACTTTTGAGAGAAAAATTCGGTGAATTTGGAGTTTAAAGTCTCCGTGACCCGATCAGTCCTCCTACAGCTCACTTCCCGTGAAAGCAGCCTCCTTTTCGTGCATTTAGAGCCAAGTAGGTCCTGCTGTTTACCGATGATGATTACATGACGTGATTTCAAGTCAAGTCAACTTTATTATCAATGCTGCCATATGTACAGGACATACAGAGAATTGAAATTGCGTTTCCCTCTTATCCCGGTGCAAACAGCAATTAACATGAAATATAAAATATAAGTAAAAGATGTAAGAAAATATCAAATAAAAATATATAAATATAAAAATATATACAAGCTAAAAGACATCCGTGTGGCAATATGGCACAGTATGAACAGAATTGTCAGTATAAATATAAATAAGTGTCCAGAGTTTGTGGGGCAGCGGGCAGAGAAGGAATGGGGGGCAGTGCTGGGAGGGAGTTCTGCATCCTGGCAGCCTGGTGGATGAAGCTGTCTCTCAGTCTGCTGGTTCTCGCCCGGAGGCTCCTCATTCTCCTCCCGGAAGGCAGGAGGCTGAAGAGTTGGTGGTTGGGGTGGGTGGGGTCGCCCGCAACGCTGAGTGCTTTGCGGGCCAGACGTGTGCTGTAAATGTCCTGGAGGGAGGGGAGGGGGGCACCAATCTCCTTTGTCTTCTCCACGTTCAGAGAGAGATTGTTGTCTCTGTATTGTTGTCTTGATGAGCCACCACAGTCGTGTCGTCTGCAAACTTGATGAAGAGGTTGGTGTTGTGTGTTGGTGTGCAGTCGTGGGTCAGCAGGGTGAAGAGTAAGGGGCTGAGCACGCATCCTTGGGGAGCCCCTGTGTTCAGTGTGATGGTGCTGGATGCGTTGCTGCCGACCCGGACTGCCTGTGGTCTTCCGATCAGGAAGTCCAACAACCAGTTGCAGAGACTAAACAGTCCAGTTTCTGTATCAGCTGCTGGGGGATGATCGTATTGAAAGCTGAACTGAAGTCTAAGAACAGCATCCTCACATATGAGTCCTTAGTGTCCAGGTGGAGCTGAGTGGAGGGCGGTGGAGATTGCATCATCAGTGGACCGGTTGGCCCGATATGCAAACTGGTACGGGTCCAGGGAGGGAGGGAGGATGGATTTTATGTGCTGCATGACTAACCGCTCGAAGCACTTCATGATGATGGGGGTCAGTAGTCGTTGAAGCAGGATGGAGAGGCCTTCTTTGGAACCGGGATGATGGTGGTGTACTTGAAGCAGGTGGGTTCAGGGAGGTGTTGAAGATGTCTGTGAGGACATCTGTGAGCTCCTCTGCACAGTCCTTCAGCACACGACCAGGAATGTTGTCAGGTCCTGCAGCTTTGCGAGCGTTGATCCTGGAGAGGGATCTCCTCACGCTGGCTGGAGACAGGGACAGCACCTGGTCATCTGGAGGGGGTGTTGTCTTCTGTGCAGGGGTGCTGTTGTCAGCTTCAAACCGTCCAAAGAAGTTGTTCAGATCGTTCAGCAGAGTGATGTCGTTGTCACAGGTCTGTGGTCGAGGTTTATAGTCCGTGATGGTCTGTATGCCCTGCCACAGGCTCCTTGTGTCTCTGCTGTCGGTGAAGTGGTGGGTTATCCTGCTGCTGTGCTGCCTCTTTGCTAGTCTGATGCCACGGGACAGGTTGGCTCTTGCTGATCTCAGACCAGCCTCATCACCTGCTCTGAAAGCAGCGTTCCGGGCTCTCAGTAACCTGTGGACTTCCCCTGTCAGCCATGGTTTCTGGTTGGCCCGTACCGTGATGGTCTTGGTGTCATCATTGATGCATTTGCTGATGTAGGCAGTAACAGTGTCTGAATACTCCTGGATGTTGATCTGGTGGTTGTAGGTGGCTGCCTGCTTAAACATGTCCCAGTCTGTGGTGTTAAAGCACCCTCTGGCCACACCCGTACCTGCTTCTGGACCGGTCTGGTGACTTTGACCTTTGGCCTGTATGCTGGCATTAGCATAACAGTGATGTGGTCCGAAGCGCCGAGATGGGGGAGTGGTGAGGCCTTCCTTGTATGCTCCTCTCAGTGTTGTGTAGACCTGGTCCAGTGTGTTGTTTCCCCGTGTTGCAAAGTCAATGTGTTGGTACACATGAGGAAACACTGTTTTGAGATTTGCATGGTTGAAATCTCCAGCCACGATGAGAAGTCCCTCTGGACGGGCTGTCTGCTGGGCACTGGTGGCGCTGTTCACTCTGCCTTGTCTCTATTGTTGTTGTTGCAGCTGGGAGGGATGTAAACTGCAACAAGCAGGATGGCAGAAAACTCCCTCGGTAGATAGAAAGGCCGGCACTTGATGATCATAAACTCCACAAGGGGTGAACGGTGTCTGCAAACCACCACAGCGTCCTGACACCAAGCATCCCTGATGTAAACACAGACCCCGCCACCGCGGGTCTTACCTCCTTCAATGAGGGCTCTGTCTGCTCGGTAGCATGTTAGCTGGTCGAGCTGCATGGCGGAGTCCGGTATGCTGTTGTTGAGCCATGTTTCCGTAAAAACGAAAACACAGCACTCTCTCACAGTCTGCTGGGTCGATCTCAGAAGATGTATGTAGTCCAGTTTCAATACTTGAACTCAGTGACTCTATAACTTCCCGCAGCGGTGTTGTAGGTCGAGTCTAATATAAGTAAATAATTGATGAATTTACACGTGGAAAGGTCACGGTTACCTGCCCAGTCCTGTCACAGAAAACAGCCTCAGCCTCCCGCAGTGAGAGCCGGGCAGGGTCCGTAACTTTTACAATGTGTTTGTGAGTTTTCACGATGCACTGTGGGTCAGGATCTCTGTCACGACACAATCTGACAGCGGCTGTATACTGGCAAAAGAAGAGTCACCTGTAAAACACGCTGAATTCATGAGGCGACTAAAACCGTTCAGACCAACTTTTCAGTTCATCTCCACTTTGAAAACAGACTTTTAAAGATGATACAAACATTCAAATCTTTTTGTCTGAGCCACCAAAATCATTTCTGTCATAGAAAAGTGACTTTATCTAATGTAAACTTTTCTTCTGTGTCTGCAGGTCCTTGTCAGCAGACAAAGAGTTCTGATGATTCTTCTAAAGGTTCTTCTGAAAGTGATGAACCACTTAGATCACCTGCTTGATGCTGCAGCTTCATCATTAACGTTACAATCTGCAGCCTGCTGAATGAACAACAACTTAACTGTCTCAACAAAGATTCAACAGGCTTCACGATCCTCAGGGCTTTTGTATGGATGAGCTCTGTGTTACTTTGAATGTTTTTCTTTGCTTTAGCTTCATCTTAATCATCTCATTTTTATATATCTCATTTAGCTATCAACTGTTGTTAAGGGCATAGCACTTAAATGAAGACGAAGGTATATACACAACTCAGCTAAACAAGTAAACAGTGTGATAAATAATGAGCCAACAAAAAGCTTACAACATGGAGGGTGATAAAAGTATCACACTCTCCGGCAACATTTAGTGACCGGCTGATCTGCTCGCACAAATTGACTCTTCTGTCTCACCTGTTGTGATCGGTTTCATGAAAAGCAGCAACAGTGAAAGGTTCAGCTTTACTGCCAGCCTGAAATCCAGTGCAAAAACTTAAACACTCAAGATTACTTTATTTGTAACAAGGAATTTTACACATATTTATTTGTATTTATTACATTCAGTGTTTTTATCCAAAGCGACTTACAAAGAAGGGAACAATCAAGGTACAGTGTGATAAGAGACACAGGGAATCCATTTTCATGTTGATGTCATAGTGTATTGTAGGTTTAGCTGGGAGGAGCAGCAGTTCAGCTGGAGGTGATGAGCCTTCATCCATGGGGAGATATCTGAGAGGCATTAGGAGACCACTGCAGAGACTGAGGGGTCATCAGGAGGAAATGACCACCAGATCATAGGATAGTGTTCTCTAACCCGTCAGGGATCATTTCAGTGCCTTTGTGAAGGGACGAGCGATCAGAATAACAAACTACTAAACTCTGAATCAAGATTCTTCCTTGCAGATCTGACACGGTTAACATAAAATGTATATATTTTTTTATCTTCTGATACTTTCCTGACAACACTGCATTGAATGTGTGTTTGTGTGTGTGATTGGTTTATTTGTTGAAAGTGCTGCCAAAAAGGAACGATTGAAAGAAAAAAAACGTCTTATTGATGCTGGTACTGTATGTTACAGGCAGATGTTTGTGTTTTATGTTTCTGTTCTTTTTTTTTCTACAGCTGTGAAGTATTAAAGAGACTCAGCTGTAAATGCAGCTTGGTTATGTGTATTGCACTTAAATGGTCAGTTAACTGGACTGCTGAGACTGAACTGTTTACAGGTTAGCTCATTTGGAAGAGGCTCCTGTTAGGACGACCTGCTGTGTGTCATTCCTTGTCTCTTTCCACACTTTCCTGTCACTCCTCAGCTGTTTTTTTTCAATAAAGCTAAAGTGAATTTGATGTGATGTTTCTGATGTCATTCCCCCATACTGCTGGTCTGTATAAGGCCGTCAACCTCTGTCTCAAGTAGAGTGTTCAACATTACTAAAGGAAATCCTTAAACCTTAATTAAATGATTCAAATATACAGCCACTACACTACACTACACGTTCAGCTAGCTTACACGTCCTCTGAGAGCCAGAAACTCTATAAAAGTCTGTCATAAATTCATAAATCCACAGTAAGTTCAGTCTCAGCCCACGTTCTCCTGTCTTATGAGGACTAATCTGAAGGTCATCGATCAGCGAGCCTGCAGTTCAGCACCACGGACAGCGTCAAACAATGCGACACGTGAAAAGACGGCAGCCTGAATCACAGCTGAGTCAATAAAACATTATCGTTTAATGTTTGTCATTAATCATGAATCCACAACACAGCAGTTTGTTTGTTTTAGTGAGTAGGAAAAGAAAACGTGAGTATTTACATCTACTGTCATACACATACACAGTTTATACCCATGCTAACACAACAAAGACTTTTATATACAAGAAATACTTATTAGCATCATGTGGGTTTGTCATTGATGCAAAATACACAAAATAATAACGAAGCTCCGCTCAGCTGCCCTGACAGAATCGGAATAATTAGACAAAAGTGATGTCGTATTGTTGGCTGTCGTCTAGGTTTAAAAACAGTTTTACATCAGAAAGAACAATGCAAGACAATCACACGCGACATGTATACGA
Source organism: Miichthys miiuy (assembly GCA_036365135.1). Classification (NCBI taxonomy): domain Eukaryota; kingdom Metazoa; phylum Chordata; class Actinopteri; family Sciaenidae; genus Miichthys; species Miichthys miiuy. The sequence goes on from CM071604.1 coordinate 30,194,779, forward strand.
GGTCTGCCCTTTGTCGTCAGTATAAATACATCTCTGCATGTTTATGTACACACAAACCAAGCCGTCTCCTCCGTGCACTGAACATCGGCTTTCCCTTCACGTCCCTCCTCTTTTTATCCATTAAAAAAATCAAAGACATACAAACGTGTGTGTGTGTGTGTGTGTGTGTGTGTGTGTGTGTCAGTGGCTTTAGTGTCACAGTCATGCTGTTAGGACATAAAGTATCTATTGTGTTCTATTCACGTCTTCTTTTATAGTGATCAAACGTCCCTGCTGTTAAACATCTTTGTCGTGTGTTTCTTGTTACAAAGTAAAAAGAAATAAAGACTTCAGTGTTTAAAGAAAGAAAACGATTCAAACTGGACATCGAATGAAGAACTCTTGAGGCTTTGCATAGTTCCTTTTTTTGTGTGTGTGAACAGATCAGCAATAACCGTGAAGGTTCAGATGATTTACTGACAGAATTTCAGCTTGTCTGTGTATGTAGATTGGTAGCAGTGTCCATTTTATTAAGTACGGCAGGCTGAAACTTATGCAGTCTAATGAAAGTTATAAAGTTTGTGTTGCTGTTGAAATGTTGTGTTTCTATTATTTTGTCCACCCCGTGTATATCAATGAGTTTCAGACAGGCGTACCCAATAAACTGGACACAGTGTAGAGGTGATACACAGCGCTTAACAAACTGAGCTTCTGCCACAGCTGCTCTGAATTAACAGCACTGTCATCATCAAACATGTTTTATGTGTGTGTGATGCTTCGTACATCAGGATGTAGAAGCTCTTTAACTAAAATCATATTTTTTAATTTAGTTATCCATACATTTTCAAATGTATTTTTTTTTTACATAAAAAACTTAAAAAATAGTAAATCACATTATTATTTCTTGATTAAGATGTCACATTATAGTTATTTACTGACATTCCTGAACAGAACAATTCGTTTCAGTTCAGTCAGCTGTTATTGTCTGTGTCATCTCACCGGTTCCTAATAAATCTTTTAAAGTTTTAAAGTTTTAAAGAAAGCTCAGTCGTTTCTAAAATCTGCTGATCGCTGTACGTTTTAACAAACTTTACTCAAACTGTGTCAGATTAACACGTCTGCTGCTCAGATATTTATAGAAACAGGTTGTCAGAGGAAATACAGCGCAGGAAAAGGAAATATCACCAGTCTCATTCTGACATCTTTTTTTTTACCTTTTTAAGAGGCCGCCGAGGATTAGGGCCACACGTGAAAAATGTATTTGAGTTCTGACTTTAAAATTCAAAAATACACGTATATATTTTATTATTTCTTTAGAATAAACTCAGAATTCTGACTTTTTTCTAAAGAAATAAAAAAATTTAAAATTTAATTCTGACTTTAAAACTCTGAGGGAAAAAAAATCAGAGAAAAAAATATATATATTTTATTATTTCTTTAGAAAAAAGTCAGAACTCAAATAAATGTTTTGATTATTATGAAGGTTCACTGTGTGTACGTGGAAATATGATCCAGGCTGTGACAGAAACACAGTGTAGCCGTTAAAGAAGCTAACCCAGGCGAGCTAACAGCTGTTCACAGTTCAGTTTTGTTCGTTTCAATCAAAAAGGAGAGCAGTGATTGGGTGGATTTCAGGATGACATAATCTGAGCCGGTGGCTGAAATGAAAACATCAAAATAAAAACCCAAACGTTTTCTCCTTCACAGTATTTTTACAGAAAACACAGCGGCTCTTCTTCAGTGCACAGAAGTTCTCCAGTAGTTTAACCTTTTGTGGCTCGCTCACAGTCTTCCAATGAATAAACATGCATACAAAACCTGATTTTAAAAAATGTACAGTTCATTACTTTCATTAAAAAATGACAAAAAAAGTGTATATTTATTATAGTTAATATTCTCTATAAATATCCATCTGATGCCTCGCGCACATTTACAGGTTTTTTCCCATGAGCGTCTCCTCAGCTAAAAAAAATCCCTCTGGGGTTAAACGCCTCTTTAACATCGAAAGCTTTAAATAAAATCGTTTCTTGACCCCTGAAGTTTTGGGATGCGACATGTCGGTGTGAGGCGTCGTCCCGTCGTCCTTTTTTTAAACAAGTGCACGTCACGTATCATCGACAGCTACGAGCGGCTCAGGAAGCCGCTTATCTTGCATATTTCTACGTAGGTTTCACCTTCAATCAAAAGTATCAGGATTAAATATAAATTAGATTTATATACGTCTATATACTGTGTTACATTTATCTACACTGATGGAAAATATAATCTGACAAAGTAAGATGAAGGTGGAGGACCTCCATGTGTCGTCTGATTGGGACTCTGTGTTTCTTTCATCACTTTATCCTGAATAAACTCCCTTTGACAGTTATAAAAAACATGTTAGGATTATAACTCTTTTACGTTTTGGTGCTTTGATTTGTTAAAGTGCTGCTTGTCTTCGGAGAACAGGGCTTCTAGTATGTTCCATTAGTGTTTACAGTGAAAATAAAATCAATAACTTACATGAGATAGATGCATATCTGTGCAATTTCAGTACAAGTGTGGCTGCGTTTAGAAATATGTTTGTGGACGTTATTATTCAGTGAAAAAGCTGATTAAATAATTAGTTTAAAGGAACAAATCAAGCTCGATGTGCTCGTACGAGGATGCAGTTAACGGATGTCGACTGACTAAACCTTCATCTTTAGTGGTTAGTTTGGTTACTGAACCAGGACGCCGAGTCTTTCTCATCAGTTTTGGGCTCTTCCTTCTTTCTGAAAAGAGTTTATATTCTGTTCATCATCATCATCACGAGCCGGCGTCTCACTCCTCGCTGACGCCGTGCTCCCAGGCCACTTTCGCTTGCTCATCCTTGGTGGCTGCGATTATTGGCTGGGAGATCTTGCGGGGCATGGGCCGCGGTGCAGGAGGAGGAGGCGCAGACTGGGTGTTCAGGGGGTCTTCTTCGGGGATACACCCCTCTCTGAGGTAGGGTTTGGGGGGCAGGGCTGGAGGCTCGTGGAGGTGGTAAAGAGGTGGGTGATGGGGGATGTAGTGCGGGTGAAAGTGGTGGTAGTAGTGGTGGTGTTGGGGGTGCGGCAGCCCGTCCTGTTGCTGCTGCTGCGGTTGTTGTGGAGCTCCGGTGGAAGCTGAACCCGGTGCCTGGGGTTGGATTTGATTTGTCACCCCCGCCTGGGCTGGGGCGACGCCTCCTGGGGCGGAGTGGCTGCGGCAGGGTGGAGGTTTGACTCCTTCCAGGACATCAGGCTCAGAGACGCTGTACCTGACGGGCTGGTAAGGCGAGTCCAGGTCTTCCTGGTCGGTGGTCCAGGCCTGGCTGCTGGGGACGGACTCCAGAGTGTCTGTGCGACTGGCCGGGGGGTCGGAGGAGGAGGCCGGGCCGCCGAAGTTACTCTCACTGAGGGAGGAGACTCCAGAGCTGGCGCTGCCTGACAAAGTGGAGTTACTGCCATCCAGGATGGACTGCGGACTGGTGGGCGAGGCAGGTATAGGGTGCAGGGGAGACTGGAGAGAGGCGAGGAAGCACAAAGATACAGAGTAAGCACTCATGTTCAGTCATTCATGCAAACATTACAACTGTTTAGACTCATCGAGAACTTTCGGTTTTTAATGGGATGATCTGAAGATCACGAAGGAGCAGAAAGAAAAAAGAAAAAGTATCCAGAGGCATCAAATAAAACGAATACTGGTGAGTTTTCTCACATTTCTCTGACTGAAAAAATCTAAAAATCTTCAATCTTGAACACTTCCATAGTTACATTTATTAATTAATTTCACTGACAAATTTCCAGTTCCGGTATAAAATCTTTGCTCGATCGTTCGATCTGTCTGAAGTCCGTGTTGCACTTCATGTCAGCACAGGATGAACTGAATGAGTCAAATGTTTGTTTGTTTGTTTGAGTAGGAATCAAACTGACGTCAGAGAGGTCAGAAAAGAAACCAGGACAAACAGAGGAGAGGCGGGAACTTCTATGAAAAGATGACAATACAAGAAGGAAGACGGACACTTTGAGTATCAGGACATTAAACTTTGGACACAGGGACAGAGGATGTGACGTCATTTTAAATAAACGGCCTCATGAAGTCGTCGTGCTGCTTGTCAAACATCTTTAACAAAACGGACACAGACATAATGTGTCTTTTTCTTGGGGAGTGCAGACAGACAGACAATCATCCAGACCAACAGCAGGAGTGAAGAGGAGGAGGAGGAGGAGGAAGAGGAGGGTACCTTTCTTAAAGAGCGCGCAGGGAGAGCTGGAGGGAGGTCGCTGACCTGGTGGTGGAAAGCGTCAAAGTGCATCGACAGGTGTTGGCCTACAGGGGGAGACACAGCGGGACTGACTGAGAGAGATGCACAAACACACACACACACACACACACACTCACACCAGAGAAGAAGAGGAGGAGGAGGAGGAGGAGGAAGGAGAAGAGGAAGGAAAGAAGGGAAAGAGAGGAAATTAGAGGGAGGGAAAAGTTGGAGTAGAAAGGAGGTGGAGTGTGTGAGGGAAGGGAGGTGTTTTTAAACAGGAGCTGCTACACCAGTAAAATATGATAATAATAATAATAATAATAATAATAATAATAATAATAATAATAATAATAATAATAATAATAATCAATTCTCAAACGTTATTATTTTAATAACATTTCCTGTAATATTTAGCTTCAGTCAGTCACGTTCGTGCACTCGATGATCTGACAGGAAGTCGAATAAATAAACGGTTCAAAATGCTGCAATCGTCACTTCGAATGTGAAATATGAAGAAAGAAATGTGGATCAGATTTATCCATTTTTCATTCATTTTTCTGTTTCTTGGTTCAGGATTTAACAACAACCATAAATGAACTTGTGAAGTGCAGTTCTGTGGTTCTTGGAGAGACGAATACTGTCTGCTGGTACGTGACCGTGAGGAGTGAGTTAATGGTAGAAGAAGAAACGTTTCCTGTTTTCATGGGTTCAGCTGCTCCTGACTCAGGATGAACGACGGACGAGTGTGAAGACTTTATACTCTAAGATTCAAGTTAAAGATTTAGAAGGAAGTAACTGGACATAACATACACACACACACACACACACACACACACTAAACAGTAGAGTCATACCATGAGGCAGGTTGCGTGGGGGAACAGGAGGCGCCATGACACTGCCAACATGGGCTGAGAGGAAGGGGAGGGCTTCTCTGGTACCACTGTCCAAACTCCAACTACTGGGAGTGGTGAGGACTGGAGGAGGGGAGGAGAGGGAGGAGGAGAGAAGGAGAGAAAGAGAGGAAGCTGGAGAGATAAATGGAGTGTATTTGTTCACATATAATGCTGCTGGATGTCCTGAAGTGTGTGAGTGTGTGTGTGTGAGCTCGTCTACCTTTCTCAGCCACGGAGAGGTTTGGATCACTGCACGGTTTACACGGACCAATCACCTGATGGAACAACGCTCGCTGGAAGTTCGTCGGCTGAAGAGAAACAAACAACATCCTGACATTTAAAGGGACAGTTCAGGTTTTTGAAGTGGAGGAACAAGACCTGAGTCATGTGACCTGAAAGGTCAAATCAAATTTCAGGCTCAGACAAAGACTCCTCCTTTGTACCTGTCCGTTCTCGGTGATGTTGGTGTACATGGCGCTGCTCGGCCTCTCCCTGTGCGGCGGCAGCAGCATCAGCATTTCTCTGTTGTGTCTGTATTTGTCCGGCAGAGAAGGAGAGCCGACTGCAGGCAGGAGAAAACACTGTGAAACACGGAGCCGATGAAATGTTTGCAGTGAAACTCTGTTTCTGAGCGGCTCACCTCTGATGGTCGAGGGGGCGGAGTTTATCATCTGGGAGGGCGCAGAGTGGGTGGAGCTAAGGCTGGAGGAGGAGGGGCTTGCCTGCAGGGTAAGGATGGTAAGTAAAGTGACAATTACACAGCTGTGATATAAATTATATCACAATTATATCAAAAATTAGACTGCAGCATGTCTTAGGTCGGCTTCCTGCTACATTTTAAGACTTTTTCAGACATAAACAAAGAAGAAATTTCCACAGCAGAACGAACAGAGATGAATTTCTTCTTCTCTTTTGTTTGTTTGCAGTTTGTCCATGTTGGAGGCAGCGTATGTAATTATGTGAATGCAAGACATAACACGCAAAAAAATGATCACATAAAATGAACTAGATCCTGCGTACAGAAATAAAGACGGGGTCGACAGATTGTTCGGGAACCTCGTCCAGGTTTTTTTGAAGGATTCGCAGGAGCCGTGCTTCTATTGTGAAGTCTCAGAAATCTGCATCTTAGAGCTTTTAAAGATTTTATGTTTGTGACATTTTCATCAACATTAGAAGGATAAACAGTAATCTGACCTTCTCTCACATTAGAGCTGCTGTTTTCAGCTGCTGTGAATCCACTTTGACACATTTTATTCATGTTTTCTCTTTTATACATTTTAACAAATACATTAAGATGTTTATGTAATGTGCAGCTATAGCCACAAATAAAGAGAACCAATAAAACTGATGAATGCCTAGTACTGTGATGTATATGATGTAGATGCCTGTTTTGTTTAACTGTATTTATGACGACGTGAAGTCTTATTTATTTAAGCAGCGCAGACAAACACTGACCTGCATGCGGTAGAAGTCCTCGGGGTGCTGCTCCACCACCATGCCATCGGCCAGGATCAGCAGACTGCCAACGTTTCCTGTCTCACTGGAGTTGTGAGAGGAGAGAGAGGAGGAGGAGTTGCGCACCGGAGTCAAAACGGCTATGGGGCTGGGAGGAGGAGGTGGGAGAACCAAGGAAGGATGGTAGGAAAGGGATAGGAGAGGGATGCAGGAAGTAGAGGAGGCAAAGGAGGAGGGTAGAGAGAGAGAGAGCGAGGAGCCATGCAGAGTACAACCGAAAAACATGCATCGAGGTTTGATGGGAATGAGGACGATGCAGGAGTTTGCAGCCAAGAGCATGCAGGAAGCGAGATGTGAGGTGGTGTGATGGGGAGAGAAAGACAGACAGAGAAAAGATTCAGAATGTGTGAGGTGACCGACTGACCGACAGATTCACAGATGAAGTGAAGAATTAGCAAAGATCATCAATGAGAGACGCAGCAGATGAAACCAGTGACCAGAGCTGTGAAGTGTGTGAAGATGTGACGTCATGAAGATGGAACAGGAGCTGAACGTGTGTGTGTGTGTGTGTGTGTGTTGCTGACCTGTGCCGGTGCATGAGTTTGAAGCTCTCGGGGCTCATGGGGCTGTGAGAGGCCAGGATCCCTCTGGGAGTGTTGGCTCCTGAACCAGCTTTGTCTAAGCCCGGCAGACCCTGCAACGCCACGTAGAAACACTGCTCTGAATATTCACACCGTCAAAGAACCTGAAGCTGCTGCACACTGACTCAGAGGTCAAATTTTGAATGTCCACATTAATTAAATTTGGACCTGAAAGGTTCAGATTCTTAGCTAGAAACATGACGACATCCTCTCTGAAGGAGCTACTGATCAGCTTCACGTCTTCACGGCGATGATCCAACCAGCAAGAAAATCTTCTAGACTCAACATGATTCGATTCATCATATTTAGGTTCATGCTTATGTTTTTTTCTCATCGTTTCTCATGATGTAACTTTTCTACCTTTAAAAACGTTCTCTGTTCTCACACTACGTAGCGCTTTACGGCACTAAGTCACACACAGTTGTGTTGTTGACCTTGTTTGACGTTGTCAGCGTTATTACTCTCTGAAACTTTGGGCACCAAATCTGACATCATGTTTGAAATAACTGTTGGTGTGAATGTTTTCTCACATGGCAGAGGCTGCTCCTCATCATCTGGAACTGATCTATCAGCTTCTTGTGCAGGGGACGCATTTCTGGGTGCACCAGCTTCTCGTGCACGGCCAGGCCGACTCCGAGGACGTGAACCTACGGGAGGACAACAAAACATAGAAATCTTTACCGCGAACATTTCCTGCAGTCCAAAAAATATCAAAATATAGGAAACGTTTCCATCCCGTCAAACTTTTCTAACGTGATAGTTCAGAATGCATCAAAATACGTCGTGTCAGCGTTTTAAATGACGTCTCACCTGCTCCTGCATCAGGTCTTTGAGCTGTGTGATCTTCTCTGTGTCTTCAGGGTGGCTGGTGATGTACTCCTTATCAAAGAAAGCCTGGTGACAAAGACACAAAATCTTTAAACTTTGAAAATGATCAAATTAAATATTTACGTCGTGCATCTTTACTGATATTGGTTGGATGACAAAGAGCTGACCCTGTGAGGAAACTGAACGCTGTCAGAACTTGATTTACTACTCACTTATGACCGACGTGAGGTCGGTGTTGGACTATTTGTGTATTTGGAGCACACAGTCACGACCTCTGAGTCATCATCGACAGCGACCTTTCCTTTGAACACCACGTCAACCAAATCACCTGAACTGCCCTTCATGTGCTGCTGAAACTTCCACACCTTCATCAGATCCTCCATCAGAAACTCCACCCCGCTCCCTGTCCAAGTCCTCCATAAACAGCCCCTCTGCTACGTCAGAGACCTCCTCAACTACCACAAAGGTCCCTCAGCCTCTGCTCCTCTGATCTGAACCTCCTGTCTCAGACCTGGGCCTTCTCCATAACTGCCCTCCCTCTCTGGACCTCTCTGGAATACACCGACCGGTCCAAAACACACCTCAGAACTGTGTGATTAATGATGTGCGTTGTTTATTATCATTCTCGTCCGACCTCTTGGTATCTGGCGATGCCTCCGTTAACCGCGGCATCGATGACTCCGTTCAGCGTCATGCTGAGCAGGTTGATGTTGCCGTGCAGCTGCTTGTGTTGGTACTGGCTGATCAGAGTCCGCAGCTCCTGGTTCTTGTTCTCCACCACAGAGATGGCGTTTTCTAACGGACTCACCTCCACCTAAGGTGGAGGAGATAAAGAAAGAGAGAACAACACAGTTCTTCAACACAAACTACAGCTGCAGACAGAATTTAACCTACTCACATTGGTATTATCATAGTATAAAGTAATAATATGATGCCACTAACCAGCTCTCTCTTGTCCACCTCAAACCAGCGTGAAATCCCAGGCAGAGGGTGAGTGAGGATCAGGGTCGTCCTCTCGATCCAAAGACTCTGAAACACACGACACAAAAAAACAATTTGACAAACTGTCCTGAAGTTACGATGCGACACGTTTGATCCCAACGTGAGCAGCACTGGATGGAAATCAACGACCGGTTTACGAAATGTTGGCTACTTTTTGGAGTTTCTTTGAGACACAAACAAAATAAGTAAGAAACATTCAAACCAGAAGAAACTCTGATACCAACTCTGAGGACTTCTCCTCCGCTCACCTTGAACTCGTTATCTCGGTCTTTAGGTCCTTTGTGGAACGGTCGGTCGTAACGGAAACGGCGAACGTTGTTGACCCGGTAGAAGCTCTTGATGCGATCGGGGACTCTGTCCATCTGGAGGACGCTGACGCTGTCCGGCACCGGTGTTACCGCGTAGATCTGCAGGTCTGAGCCGAGGAGGTCAAAGAAATAACTGGACGAATGGAGTGTGTAGACTACGACAGACTGTACGACCTTCATGACCCTAAAAACTACAAATTACGTTATTATATGCAGACGACAGTGTAGTAATTATATCTGTACGAGACAAACATTTAAATGAGTCAGAGACACTTTGTCTTTGGCAGAAGGATACACTGTGCGTCACACTGCAGGATGGCCTCATCTGGCTGATTGGGGTGCTGCATCGCGATGGCCTGTGGGAATTCTCCCAGCATCCTTTGCTGGAAGGCCTCTAGCCTTTCGTAGTCGTGGCCGCGACAGACAAACTCTTTGTTCTGGTGCGGATAATCAAAATAAAACTTGTTTTTATGAAGGTTATGCTCACGTTAAAAGTCAGAACAGTTAATGATCCAGATAAAAGCACAGAAAATACATTCAGCTTTTTGGTTTTTTAACCAGAAACGATCGATTTTATGACAGACATGACTTCAGAGAAAACTTTTTGGACAGTATATTTATGTTTAAATAAAAGACTCTAACGTGTGCTAGTGCAAGTCTAAGAAAGAAAAAGATTTAACTCACTCGGAGGAAGAAGGGGAACTTCCTGCCGTAGAATCCGACCCTGAAGAACTCCGGCTCCAGACGCTGCTGCTCCATAATGTTGTCATAATATGCCGCCTCCATTTTCTGCACACACACACACACACACACACACACACATATCACGAAAGGAAGACGTTGAGAAACTAATGAGAGGAGGTCTGTTGTGTTTTGAGGATGTTTTTGAGTCACGGATGTAACAGACAGCAGCGTTTGTTTGCGTCGTGTGGCTCACCCGTATCCAGCTGAGACTCTGGTAGTCGTACAGAGATTCATACTGGAAGGCCAGCTCCCTGCACAGAGGGATACCAAACTCCCAGCACTGGTGGACACACACACACACACACACACACAGAGTTAACTAATATCACTGCTGATGCTGTAACACTGCTGTCTGTGTCGGCATCCTCTTCTCACCTTTCCCTTGTTGAAGTAGTGGATTACTTTGCGGCAGAGCCCCTCTTTGCGATGCCACTCGGTCTGAGCGGGATAATGTAAGAACTCTTTGAGAGGCCGCTCGTCCCAGTGCAGCAGCTCCCAGTACAACAGCAGGGTGAACGCAGCCTCTGTGGAGCGGAGCAGGAGTCACACACTTTCTACACAGTGTGTATGTGTGTATGCATGCATGCATGTGTGTGTGTGTGTGTGTGTGTTTGTGCTGTACCAGTGTAGTTCTCAGCCTGCAGATGCATGTCACACAGTTTGTGGATGTAGCGGATGTACATCTCCTCCTTGTTGATCTCCGACTTGTAGAAGTTCTGAGAAGATATAAACACACACACACACACACACACACACACACGTAATTCATGTGTTTACACATATAAAAACAGTAAAATCAGTTGATGAGGAAGATACGAACATGACAACAATCTTACCAGGAGGTTCACAGTGCAGCCGATCTTCTTGTTCTCTGTCTCGTCTCCCTTCATGCAGTCCCTGAAGACAAGACAGAGCAAAAAACAACTTTACAATAAAAAGAAGAAGTCCTCTGTAACTCTTACAAGCTGAGCCAGTGTCTAATACAGTTCTGGACATTTAATAAATACTACAGAAGGTTTTTAACTGGTTATGAATGAATGAATGAATGAATGAATACTGATGTCTCTGTATGACCTGCAAAAAGAAGATTTAAATGATTAATGTCCGCTGACTGTGTCAGATTCTCCTTGAGATCAGACGAAGAGGAGGTGGAAACACTACAGCAGATAGGGTTGCAAAACCCAGAAATTTTCAAAGTTGGAAACTTTCCATGGGAATAAACCGGGAAATTACAAAATTGAAGGTTGGCCCTTAACAGGGGAAAATATATTTCAGCATAATCTTGACTTAAACAACCAGATTTCATGCAGGTACACTTGAATATCTGCTACTCCTCAATCACATGCACATAGCACACTGCTTACTGCAGGGCTACTGAGGCCACGCCCCCTACCTGCACAGGTGATTTCTGTACCTGGACCACACTTTAGAGCCCAGAGCACACAGAGACTGTTGAAGACACACATGTGAGCTCGTGGACTACATAATATTGTTCAATAAAATAATCCAAACTTGATAAAGTTTAGATTTATGTTTGGATATGATACAGTTTGTTTAAATTACCCCCAATTTACAGTTAATTCCCATAAATTCCCATGGAGTTTCCAACATTCCCCAGCTTCACTTTTCATGGAAAGTTTCCAGAAAGTAAAAGTTTCATTTAAGTGACTTTAAAACAGCAAGATGGGTGAGATTTCACAAAGAATACGGCGGGAGATAAATACACAATATAACTGCACAGTGTAGTTAATATATCATGTATTTATTGACAACATATCCCATGATTCTTAGTCACTGTCACTGTGTGTAAAAGCCTCATGGGAGCTGTAGTTGTCAAATGTTAACACAAGAATTATTGTTGTTTTTACTGACACCAAAAAAAAAAAAAAATCTGTGTGTGTGTGTGTGTGTGTGTGTGTAATGAAGTCCTGTGTGTTACCGGTAGTCGAGCAGTCGTTCCATCAGCCGAGTGACCGAGGTAACGAAGGAGATCCCCGTCTCTCTCCATGTCTCCTGCTCGATCTTCTCCAGCAGACTTAAAAAAAAAAAACAGACTTCGAATTAGACGACGAGCTGAGCAGAGATAATTTCTTACTCTGTGATGAATATTCACAGCCTGAACGAACGCAATAACCTGCAACGTTTGCAACAACTCACGTCATAAAGCTGATTTACATGTTAAAAAAGTAAACACGGGTTAGTTAGCTCAAAGTTAAAAAGGTTAAAAATGTCCTGACATCACTACGCTGCATGAAGTGAGAGGGAGTTCGAACACTTTTCAAAGACTCGCTGCATGAGCTGAAAACAATGTTCCCATGTGGTCTGCTGCAGAAAGCCTCACTGCAATTATCATCAGCGCCATACGTCATGTGTAGGTGATTTCATACCTGGGGTAAGGCCCAAACAGCTGGGTTCTAGTCCCGCAGCACAGAGCAAAGCAAACACACAACAGCAGTGTTAGAGCAGAAAAAGTGAGGGTTCATTTGTGTTAACAGAGAGAGAGAGAGAAGACGGAGGGACTGATGCTGGTTTAGAAACCGAGACACATCGTGAAGGCTCCTTACAGCAGACCGAAGAGTTCTCTGTAGTTCTCGTCTCCTTTCCCCTCAGAAACCAAACTGTCCAGCTTGTCAATCAGCTCAGCCTCCACCTACAAACACACACAAAATAAATCAGGTTTCTACTCTTTCATTCCATGATTTTCCAGGACTTTCCAGGGCTTTTTAAGTCATGATCAAGCTCCATGAGCTCCACATGTTCCTCTCAGGACATTCAGGACAGGAAGTTCTGTTGAGTCTGTTTCTTAAATAGTGTGTGTGTGTGTACATGTGTGTGTTTGTGCACCTGCTTGAAGTTTCCGTTCTTGCGTTGCTCCCAGTCCATCATGTCGTGGAAGATGGGGATCATGATGTTCCGTACCTCCACCTGAGGAACCAGCGTCACTCCCAGGAACGGGCCGATCATGCCGGGGATGAAATGGATCTTATTCTCGCCTGCAACCAGCAGACAGACCAGCAGTGGATCAACTCATCTTCAGGCAAAAACTCTTTAAGCTCGTCTGCGTGCAAATTTCTTGCAGTGAGGAGCAGAAGAGAGAAAATCTTACCGAGGTTCTGCCACATGCTGAACAGCTCGTAGGTCATCATCACTCTCATGTCTCCGTACCTGCAGACAGACAGGAAGTAAAACTACAGAACTACTCATGCTCGTTGGATCACAGGGATGTATTACTTTGACTGATGTCAGTGGAATTATAAAATCGTCCTGTGGACATCACTGGGTTCAGGTCTTGGTCACGGTACGTTCATGACTCGTCAGCAGACTATCCGTGCTCTTCATCCATTCAAACGTCACTGCTTCATCTCCTCTCAGTGCAGGCTGTGACGTTCACACAGGAGGAACTCTGTCTGAGTTTGGTGTCTGGGGTCGCCTCGTTCCTCCTCGGACTATTTGGTGGAAAAGGTCTAATAGAGAAGGAAATGAGCTTTCCTGGAGTGAAGACGTGATGAAGCAGGTCGCCGAGTTTGTAACGCTGCTTCACTTCAAAGAGGAAAATAGTTTCTTTCAACTTCTGACTCGTTTGAGACGGCATGAGTCTGAGGGCAACGTTATGGAAGCTGGCAGCGTCTGTAGGAGTGTGTGCTGCTACAGACGTCTACACCAGTATTTCTCTAACTTTAATACAGTGGTGTTGACAGATTATTTATTGAAGCCATTAGCAGAGATTCAGGAACACTTCAACATTACTATAAATACCCTCCTAACTCTCTCCTTCTCTTCTGGCCTCTAGGGTGGGCCGTACATCCAGAGGAGCTCGCAGCAGAGCCGCTGCTCCTTCGCATCGAAAGGAGCCAGCTGAGGAGGTTCAGGCATCTGATTAGGATGGAGGCGTTCCAGGCACATCCAACTGGCAGAAGACCCCTGAGCAGACCCAGAACCTGCTGGAGGGACTATATAGCCCATCTAGCCTGGGAGCACCTGAGGATCACCCAGGAGGAGCTGGACGCCATGCTAAACCTGCTGCCACCAAGACCCGACCCGAAGAGGAAGGACATGGATGGATGGATGGATGGATGGATGGATGGATGGATGGATGGATGGATGGATGGATGGATGGATGGATGGATGGATGGATGGATGGATGGATGGATGGATGGATGGATGGATGGATGATGGATGGATGATGGTCTACACCAACAAATCTTACTGTGTTTGTGCGTTTGTGTGTGTTCTTACTTGTCTAAGACCTTCTTCCTCTTGGCAGGACTCAGATTTTCCAACTGTAAACTGGGCTGGTTGATGTACAGCACGGCCAGACTGAAGTAGGAATTCCAAACCTGTTCACACACACACACACACACACACACACACACACACACACACACACACACACACACACACACACACACACACACACACACGTTCCCTTCCTGTGTTTCTGTGTCTCACTTCAGATACTGACACTTCTACGTAGCACACTGTGTACTTGTTTGGCACAATTTCGAGTAGAGCCGTTGTGCACTTTACAGCATTTTCTTCTTAAATTGCAACCTGCTGTACACTCTCTATGATTAAGCTATTAAGACCAGAACCGGCAGCCTTATGGACCACCATACTCTCATTCCACACCGCTACCTGAAGAACCCCTCCCATCTTATTAAGCTATCAAACTCCTCTGAGACAAAAGTCTGAAACTGATTTTGGCCTCGTGTTCTGTGCAGCCTGCGGCGTTTTCTGACTGCAGTTCACTGGTTTTGTTTGTTCAGTGTTTTTTGTGGTTCAGAGAAGGCACCAACAGCAGAATCTTCTCAGGCTCTGTTGGTCTTCATATCCTGTGTACCACCAAGACACACTGCTTTGGATCACATATCGTTGGCAGTATAAACACTAATGCGTGCTAGGCCACGTTGAAGGACCGCCTTCTCCTCTGATGTCCTGTAAATTATGTTTTTGTGCAGTAATGTGTGCAAAAATCTCCAGACTCCATTAAAAAATGTGCAATTCTAAGAGTAGATGAGTGAGGAGAAACTTAAGAAACTCGGTAGAAATCGTTGGTAGAGTTCCAGCTTCAGGCACCGTTAACCACTGCTTGTGGTTGATGTCACCCACCTTAAAGTCAAAGTCGGCTTCTGTGAAGTTCTTGTGCAGAGCAGGAGACAGGTACTGAGCCGTGGTGAGGATGATGCTGCACACACAAACAGTTGTTGGCGGTTAAATCTACATGCTGCATGCAAACGCTGTGTCTGGCGCATGTGTCTGATTTAGCGTCTTACTTGCTGGTGAGGAGCCTCATGATGTTCCAGTCGCGGGGGAAAATACTGAGCTTCATCAGATTTCTGAACACGCACAAAATCTTCAACAAGAACTCCTGAAGAGAGAGAAGAGTGTCAGTTTGTCTCAAACGAGGTCTGAAACATCGTCATTGGGATCTCTCACCTACAGTACGTGTTGTGTACTATCGCACCATCACTATGGCACCATTAGACCTTTGTTTACATCACCAGATACAAAGACAAGAATCCAGGAGCCTGACGAAGACCAACTGATACACGCTGGTCTGTTTTTCTGCCTCATAGCATCTTAGTCTTGACTTGATATTAAGAGTTCCTGCATGTTTGTTACCTGCCAAACTAAAGAGCACCTGTCTGATCTGAAACTCGTGGCTGTAGTGTGTTTTCATTCATGGCCGCATGCCGTACCTTGAGCTCCTCTTTGCTCTGAAAGTTCTCCATCAGGTGTTGGAAGTGGATATCTGTCATCTGGCGGAGGAGGGACAGGAGGCAGGACACATACTCTCCCTGCCAACAGTAAAGCAGGAGGTATAGCATGTGAGCCAATCACACGGAAGCAGTCGTCAGAAAGTGAACAATCAGAGGTGACGACAGCGGGATGAGACGGGCTCGTTCCCAAACCGTCATCCAACATGGATGCTGACGTGGCTGGTCGTGTCTCGAAACAATCAACATATCCTATAATGCTGCATTCCTTTTTAACTGATGCACGTAAACTGTATGTTATTTTACTTAAAGGACTAGTGTGTAGGATTTAGTGGCATCTAGCTGTGTAGTTGTAGATATTAAAGGTTCATTCTAAGGTAAGCCACCATAGAAAGTCAGTGAAGGGAAATATAACTATAGATTTTTGTGCATAACTAAAATAACGTTTACAAAGAATCAAAATGGAATTTCGCTTCGTTATCCGGCTCGCACGCGCATAATTAGAGGTCGTTAAGAGTGAAGTCAGTACCAGGAAGGAGTTTGAACTTCCACTCCACACGACCTGAACAAAGGAACGTCTTAATAAAGCCCATAATGAGGCGAATGTTGATGAAGCTCCCTTCTCTTCACGTTACGTGTAATTGCTTCTGGTTTCTATGACATCAGGATCCATGTTGGAAAAAGAGTTTTACACTTCATGTGTCGTCCTTTGGGATTCTGTGCAGAGACTGGATTGAGACTGAGCCAGAGAGGAAATGTACATGGAAAAAAGGTTGGACAGTAATGAATCAATCCGCCACTACAATCATCACGTTTACATATTTACAGTGACAGTTTAGCAAGATACAAACTGCTCAACATCACAAAGATCAGACGCATGGAGGAGCGAAACAAGAACTACAGGAGGAGGATGAGGAGGAGGAGGAGGATGGAGACTGGGTGGTGTTCAGTTAGGGAGCTAACAAAAGATGATGAACAGATGTGTCAGTGACAGGATGGATGGATGGATGGATGGATGGATGGATGGATGGATGGATGGATGGATGGATGATGGATGGATGATGGATTAGGGGAGGGCAATATGAAAATAATAATATTATATTTTTGTTATTTCAGATCTCACATTGTGGCAGATTCTGTTCAAATTTAACATCATGCCAATATTAAACATTAATATTAAAACATTGCCCGGCCGTGGGATGGATGGATGGATGGATGGATGGATGGATGGATGGATGGATGGATGGATGGATGGATGATGGAGGTGCACAGATACAGGGTGGATGAAGGGTAGTGGGAGGTGGAGTTGAAGTAGTCGTATTGTTAGTTACTAACAGTGATCTCCGCGGTGCACTGCGGACAGCGTTGACCCCTTACCGCCTCCTGCGATTGGCTCTTGCTCATGATTGACAGCAGGGTCTGCAGGAGGACGTCCAACAAGGACTCCACCATCATCTCCACCTCCTCCTGCACCGACGTGTCCTGAGGGAGAGTTTGGAGACAGCGTGAAGGGGGTGAGGGGACGACAGCAGAAATGGAAAGGTGCAGCCCGCTGGGCTCTGTGTGGCCCCTGAACTAAACCTGAACCTGATTCAGACTTTTACAACAGCACATTGAACGCCACACGGTGTGTAGTAGTGAAACACAGTGTTTTACATCTATATTTGTGTGTGTGTGTGTGTGTGTGTGTGTGTGTGTACCATTGAGCTGGTCTTGATAATGGAGAATATAGAGCTGAGTATTCCAGAGCAGATGAGCAGCTCTTTCTGCTGCCTCAGATGGAGGTGGATGTGATGCAGCACCACAGGAAGCAGGATCCTCCGAGACTCTGAGGACGGACACACACACACACACACACACACACACACACACACACACACACACACACACACACACACACACACACACACACACACACACACACACACACACACGCAGACACACACACGCACAGGCATTTATTTGCTATTATGTTTGTATTTAACTGTTACTCAGAGGTTCTCTGTCTCTTTCTGCTCTTTAATTTTCGTCTTTGTGAACCATCGTACACCGTTTTCTTCTCCAACCAGAGTAAGATGTGTTTATGTTTGAACTAAAATCTTCACCTGGGAAGGAGAAGAGCCTGCTGTCCACCGTCCGAGCTATGGACTGCAGTTTGACCACGTCCATGGACTGTCCAATGTGCACCGTGGACGGCATGCTGCCCAGAGTGCCGCGCACAAACTCTGCCACCTCTTGCACCGTGAACATCTGCAGGAGCTCATCGAAGATCGCCGGGAAGGAGTTCAGCAGAGCGGCCTGTGGAAGACGAGGGAGAGAAGAGGATGAGTTAAAGAGAGAGAGAGAAAAGGTTAATGAAGTTAGTGTTTGTAGAGGAGAGAAATGTGACGTCGCTCTGTAATAAGGAGAGCAGAGGTGAGTTACAGTGAGCGCAGTGAAAAGCTGAACTCCAAAATGAAGTTGGAGCTCTATCGAACCAAATATGTGTGAAGCACAGTCTGCTCTGTTCTAAAATTTAAGCGCTGCACTTTGCAATACAGCTTTTCACCGGCGGAGACATTTTAAAGACACAGAGGACGGCAAACGAGGGAGAACTCATTAGAAGATAAGAAATCACAGCAAAGGAGAGAAAAAGATAAAATGTTGGACAGAAACGTTAAGAAGAAAAACACAAAAATGTGAGATATTAATTCAAAACTACAGCAACAAATCCGATGAGAGACGACTTCCAGCAGTCATCGGCTGCTTTTATGACCGAACACTCGGCGTCTTTCAAGGGCAACGTGATTTTTCTTTTTCTTGCATCACGGCGGCTCGGACTAACACCTAAGCCTTTCTGTCATGTTGATCTAATCCAAGGCTGACACCTCTGCAGGCTTCACAAATCAAACCTGTCTGACTCGAGCCCTCGATCAAACCTTCTGGATCTCTTGCTAACTTTCTGGTGGCAACTTTCTGGATTAGAGTCGCACCGAAACTAAAAAATAATCTGCTGATTGATTTAAAGTGTAAACTGAATGAGCAGCCGCTCTTCAGGTGGTTGTTGGGGGAAGGAAGTGACTGGTGTTCACAGTTAGAGGACGATGATGTGTGACTCAGTCAGTGCAGGTGATTGTGTGTGTGTGTGTGTGTGTGAAAGCAGTGGAGGATCACAGGAGTGTGAAACAGGTGAGTTAGGACTCCGGGCTTCACACAAAGAACGGTTGTGGTTTTCATCCAGACGTCTACTTACTGACAGCGGAGACGGCCGCAGAGCGTTGGAGCTCCAGGCCTGAGTGCAGCTGGCTTGCCCGCCGCCAGGAACCTGTCCTGGGGCAGGAGGCTGGGCTTGGCCCAGGGCAGGGGCAGCTAGTGCTAAGGAAGCGGTAGGCCCGATGCCGGGGACTGGGGCCTGATTTGGGCCTGGACAAGGCTGGGAGCCCTGTGGTGTATGGGTGTGGAGGGAAGAGGCCCAGGAGGAATAAAAAGGGACCCAAAGGAGGGAGCAAAGAATTGTGGGAGATTGAAAGAGAAGATGAGGGAAGGAAGCAAGGAAAGGTCCGAGGTACAAGTAGAAAGAGGTACATGGAGGAGACGAGAGTCAGATTAAAGCAGCTAAAAGGAGAAACAAGAAAAGGAAGAAACATTTCTAAACTATAAGAAATAAAACGAAAAGAAAAGTCTAAACTACAAAGTTCACAGGAAGATTATTTAATGTGTGTGTGTGTGTGTGTGTGTGTGTGTGTGTGTGTGTGTGTGTGTGTGTGTGTGTGTGTGTGTGTGTGTGTGTGTGTTCCTTCACCTGTGTGAAGATGAGGGTCTCGGAGTTGCGGCTGTCCAGGCTGAGGACGAAGCGGATCGACTGAAAGAGTTCCTGGATGCTGGTGCGAAACTGCTCCTCCTCCATACCGCATGTGGCCCGAGAGTAAAGGATCCGAGACTGGACGATGAACTTGAACAGATACTCCAGAGCCTGGAGGAGGCAGAACAGATATATTTTATTTAGACATAAACAGATTTCTTATCTTGTTCACTGTTTATTTTCATCATTTCATCAAAAATCCAGATGAGAAATTGAACATATACCCATGACAGAAAGAGACAGAGGTTCGAGTGTGTGTTCAAACTTCAAAAAGACTATTTTGTGTGCAGATATTTAAATTTGGAAATATAATGTTCATCGACCAAATCTGAGCTGTAGAATAGAAACCCAGTCCTGTGGAGACAGGCAGCCACAGCTGCAGCATGTGTCAAAACTACCGTCCACTTTGCATGGCAGCGCGACCCGTTTGAGACGGATGAATATCTGAATTCTGCTGAGCAGCGTTCTGTACGCCTGCTCGAGACGCTGCGTCTATCCTCAGCTCGGCCTGCGACGCTGCAGTTGGCTTTTTGTCGGTCGACCGAGCGAGGACGTTCAGAGAGAGGAATGAAGAATCACAACGGTGTAAAAGTGCTGATAAGGCGCGGTGGTTGATTCAGGATTTCACGTGAAGACGCCGTGCAGATAAATCATTGAGGAGATTATCAGCAGCAGAGAAACCGGCAGAATAACAATTAGAATCTCGCCGTCTGCAGAGTAACCGGGGTTTTGTTCAGGAAGTGGAGGTCACGTTGTTGCTGCACAGATGAACAGATGTCTCCATTTTCTTCACTAAACGAGACAGTAAATTAAGTCGTCAGCACTTTTAAACACTCTTTTGTGACGTGACCACTAAAGAGTTTGTTTGGTTTGCGTACACATATTCATGTCGTGGTTATGCTTTTATTTAGAAAGAGAAACTTTCCCAGAGGAAACTATGGAGGAAGAGAAGGTGGGATGACGTGCAGCAAAGGGCAATGGGTTGGAATCAAACTCATGTTTATGCTGTTTACTCGCTCCCTCTTGTGTGTGTGCAGCCAGCGAGGTGTATTTATCTTTTACATTTGTTTTCGTCGTGCATACTTCTAGTCTCTGCAGCCTCTGTGTGAAATGGACGCGTGCTGTCCTGTGTTTGAGGAGCTCGACACCCGCTCACATCTAAAGACGGTGTGTCAAAAGATCTCTGTCACTATTTTCAAGACTACAACTTGATTCATTCGGAGTGATTTCCCATCATGCACGTGAAAAACTGTTGAACAGCTTGTGTGTGCATTTCAAGGGCCACATTTAGACTTTTTTTCCCTTCTCCAGTCGACTGGAATACAGATGGGAGGACACATTCATAAAAGATCTACCCAGCTAAGGCCTAAGATGAATGAGTGGATCAGCAACAGATGAACCAGTGCCAGTGTCACCTGTTTGCAACAGCTCCAGCTGTCACAGAGGAAGTCGTGGTGAGCTTACCCTCATTGCTTCCTGTATGTGGTCCTGCCGTATCACCTCTGCAGAGCGGTCCATGTACCACTTCAGGCAGCGGATCAGCTCTCTGAAACACAACAACACGACAGCGTGGTGTACCTGAGAGAATGAAGGGCAACTCTTAAAGAAGAAGGAAGACTTCAGGGTGTTGTTAGAGGGACAGAAAGCTGTCTGTAAAGAGAGAGTAGTGTGTATTCCAGCTGTTTGTCAGTTAGAGTAAAACACTCACTTGTAAGCCAACGCGCCAGCAAAGTGCTTCTGGATGTACGTGTCCATCACCGGCCTGAAGTGGTAATATTTACTGTCCCTGAGAAGGTTTATAATAAACACCTGAGAGAGAAAATGAAGTACGTTAGATTACATGAAACTGTTTGTCATGTGTGTGTTTGTTTTACTCACAAACACCTGTGAATGTTCACACACACACACACACACACTTACCAAAGACTGGAACACCAGAGGTCCATATTTATCAGTGTTGTCATCCAAGATGGAGAATAATGTGTCCAGAATGTCTTGGAGAAACTGTCACACACACACACACACACACACACACACACACACACACACACACACACACACACACACACACACACACACACACAGAAGGTCACAGGGTCAGAATTATAATTCACGAATGTTTAAACATTATGGAGAGAAGGTGAGGAGGTCACAGCTTTTACATCATGTCAAACGCATCGAGAGATCTCAGATAAAATAATACTCACACAGAGGCTGGACGGAAAAGTTTAAGATGCAGACAAAAAAAGAGGAAGTTGGACTACCTGATGAATTCTGATGAGATGAGTGACTGAACCTCACCTTCACTATCTCCTCTCCGCTGACGTGTCGTAGCCGGCCGAGGATGTCCATGACCCGATCCGGGTGGGCCTTCCACTTGAGCAGGGCCAGGAGGTCGACTGGAAGACAACAGCAGAGTCAACGAGCTTAATAAAATGTGGCGTGACACCAGGAGAGCACAGGTTAGTGCGTGAACAACACTGCACAGTGTGTACAGTCGGAGATATGTGTGAACATATCGTGAACGTGTTGTAGTCTCGCAGCAGAAAGTCCCCTGTATGATAAAGGTGCATATTTAAGCACACATTTACGTTATCCATGACTGCTCTGCACTCCCACGCTTCAGTAAACACGGAGCTTTAAGTCTCTGCAGAGCAGAAAAATGTTGCGTCAGCTGTTTACCGTTCTGAGTGAGCTTTGTGGAGGAGAGCTGCGTGGAGATCCAGAACGTCTCCTTGGCGCTGCGCTGGAAGATGAGGCTGGACGGGATGCTGGGGCAGCTGTTGAAGTCTTCTTTACAGCAGGGCAGGCCCAGGTAGAGGGCGTGGTTACTGAAGGTGGTGTTCTCGTCACACTGAGGTCCGAGAGGAGGAAGACGAGGGTAAAGAATGTCGTACTGTTAGATACTTTAAACAATCCTCTCTGACGTTTGTGGTAAAGGTCTTTGGACATGTCTCACCTTGTAAACGTAGAGTTCATGGCTCTCGTCTGACAGAGTGGTCCCGTCCTCCCTCATCAGAGGAGTGAAGGCGAAACCAAACAGCTTCTTCTCTCCTTTGTCCTTTGCTGTGGAGAGAGAGAGACATGAGAGACGACGAGAGGAAAGAAACAGGAAGTTCAGCGGTGACTTTTCAGCTGTTTTATTCAAAGTTTTGCCGTCGATGAGAAGATATATTTGTGTATTTAATGACCAAAAACCAGCTCAGTATACTTTTACATCACCTCAAGAAATCAGTAATATTAATGAGCCTCCCTTCTGATTGGCTGACTGCTTTCTGAGCGACGCACAGCCAGGCCAACCACAGGGAACAGACTGTAGCCTACCTGGACGGTGGGTCAGACGCACTATGCATATTTATAGTACAATATGTGTGACTGAAATACTTTACACTAAACTGTGAAGTCGTATGGAGCAGAACTGATCAACAACACAAAATGAAATACTTGTTTTCATCTGTTAAAAAGCGGTTCATGAGTTTAGCTGTCACTGGTCGGTAAGTCCTGCTACCTTTGGAAGAAAACATGGACTAAGTCAGCTTGTTTTATATTCAGTGCCTCCATCTCACACTGTTCTCACACCCTCTCTTCACCTCTGTGTATTAAAACACATTGTCAGACTCCACCGTTGCCACGACCGCCGCTGGTAACAGCGAGTTACTCACTGGAGCAGTGTCTGAACTCGAAGCGTAGGTGGGACCCTCTGAAACGGTCGATGGGGATCGGCAGTTTAATCACTTCACTCCATCGAGGGCTGTTGTTGTGGTAGAGCACGAAGGAGCGGTGCTCCGGCACGCTGGGCTCGCCTGAACCCAGACTGATGCAGTCCTGCAGAGGGAGGCAGAGAGAGAGAGAGAGGACATCAACATGCAGTCAAACACGGTGCACATTTCATCCAGCACTGCTTAGACGAAGGAACAGAATTCTTTCATTAGGTGTGAGAAAAACAGACACGATCTATAAATTCACGTAAATAGTTTATTGGGCTCTTCTGGTGTGGAAGATAAGGAGGAAGCTTCAGGTGAACAGAATCAAAATTTCACCTCACAGATATTATTTATTCTAAGACGTCAATTATTAACATCCTGTCAGTGTGTGGGCTCTTGTGAAGGACAGCGGTCGTCCATGTGGCTGCGCTGGTGTGCAGGAGGAGGATGGACCGCAGAGGACGATTAAATCAGCTTAATACCTCATTTAAAAAACAGCGTGTGCCTGTGCCAGCCGCATTATGTGCTGTATATTTATGAAAGTGCTTCATTACGGATTGAAATAATTCTAATTTCATGCCGCGAGAAGGTTCTTTGGCTTGTAACTGTGGGAATGAGGCAGCTCTGGAATTAAAACTGACAGAGAGCGAGGCTAAATGTGCAGCAGAAAACAGTGATGAGTCTCCTCTGTTTGCTGTCACACTTTTCTCCTCTCATGGCTTTGAGTTATTTCAAGAGACGATAACTGCAGCTTCACAGTGAAGCTCCAGAGGACTGAAGGTTTATAATGAGCGGGGGGGGTGGCAGCACGGTTCCTTCCTCACCTTCAGGATCTCTCCGTCAGCGTAAAGCACATAGACGGTGACTTCGATGTTCTTCTGAACGCTCTTCCCTCCTCTCTCAAAGTCACCTCGCTCCAGGGTCAGGTACAGGTCGTTACGGATGTCACCTGGGACGGAGATGAACACATTAACGCACAAACATACAGACAAAACCGTGAAGTTAGTCCCACATTTCAGCTGAGAAATGTAAAATTCAGTCCTACAAACGAGTCAGACTTGATGTTGAACTGTCCATCTGTCCTCCAGTGTCTGTCCAGCACTGACACAAAGTGTCTTCAGGTGTTCTTCACGGTGTTTTAGAGTTTGTCATTTCCTGATAAACCATAAAAAGTTGTTGATGATGTCATCCTGTCATCCAATAAAAAACTTTCTCTCTTCTGACGCCGCCGGAGCGGAGTGCTTCCTGTTTGATCCAGTCGATGAGTGACTGCAGTCATCTATGAGCCGGGCCTCGCTGATTACCAGGGCTGCAGCGATACACTAATCTCACGATACGATACACGATATTCAGCCAACGATACGATTCGATACACTTACATCATTTTCTGAAAGATTTTAAAGGGACAGTGTGATTTTGGTGACATCTTGTGAGTGTTCCATTGACTTGGATTGAATTAACTGAACTGAAATGAATCTGATCACACCCTAAACAGAACTAGTGAAGAGTTTTGGAATGGAAATATTATTTTTCAGTCCCTTTGCCTGACATAAATGTGCAGTTTTTCAACCAAATATGTGAAGCTTATGGGATGCCAGGAGCCAAACCCGGTAACTACCATCTCAGGAGGCTGCCAGACTGGCCACTGCTTTGGTTTTGGTGCATGTCCCTCTCCTGGAAATATGAGGATGCAAATATCACTGTGCTTTCTGTTTCATGGGAACAATTCCAGATACGCAGCTCCCTCACAGCTTGCATTGTTGTGTCAGTGATAACTTCTCATATCCACCAAAGATCTGGATGATCTCTGTATGAAGACACACAAACACAGACGGAGAGACACACGCAAAGTGTCTCACACACACACACACACATATTAAAGCTGAATCCGCTCTGACACACACATGACTGATGACCTGTGTTAACGTGTGCGGAGCCATTTATCATGTCAGCTTGTCCTTATGGAGGAGATGTCACCCTTAATGTATCAAGATGGGAGTTAAATACTCACTCCATCACTGCCCGAGGGGAGGCTATATGTGTGTGTGTGTGTGTGTGTGTGGTATGTATGGTTACTGTATGAGAAAGGTGTGAAAGACATATGGTGTGTGTGTGTGTGTGTGTTTGGAGGGCAGTTGGAGGTTAATGGTAATGTCTTTGGTTATTAAGAGTATCATCAGTCACGTGGTACAGTCGAGTTTACGTGAGGAAATCAGAAGATTGTGAGTAAAAACTGTAAAAATGCAGATATGACGTCAAAGTTGTGCATCTCCGTAAGCATCCACAAAAGTCTGAGTGAAGACAAATGTTCATAACTTTTAGAAAAATCAGCTTATTTTGCTGTTTCCAAGGACTGTGTGGGCAGATCGTGTTTCGACTGACAGCTCTCTCTCTCTCTCATGAGTATGAAGCTAAACAATGACCTGCTGTGGATGCAGGAGCAGCAAAAGCCTCCTAAAAACAATCAATATCAGTATTTAGCCTGTGCACACCATAGTCAGAATATATTTACTGCTTTGCTTTGCAGTCAGACAGCTTTCCAACGGGGAACTGAAGCTGTTATCTAAGCTCTTTTCAGAGCCACCAGACCAAACACCTTTGACGAAATCAGTCGTTTTACCTGAATATCTTCATCGGTGCACTGAGGATTCGTGTCATTAGTGATTGTTAGAACAGCAGGAAGACTAATCAAGACAGTTTTAGTGTTTTACGATACTTTAGATCGTGACTCACTCTCTCCTGGTGCCGCGGCGGGCTGACTCACCTGGCATGATGACATCAGGGAAGCCCAGTTTGCGTGTGATCGCCACCCCCCTGCTGAATATGAGCGGGTTCTCTCTGCGGACCTGCTCCATGTCGCCCCTCAGCAGCTGCAGAGAGATGATCAGACCTGCAGGGATGGAGGGAGAAGATCGAGAGAGGAGGAGGAGGAGGAAGGGAGAGAAAGACAGATTGAGCAACGAGTAGGTTGACGAGCAGAGAAGAAGAGAAAGAGAGAGAGAGGGTAGAGAGAGATAAGGATGAAGAGGAGTGCAAAGGTAGAGGTGAAGAGGAAGGAGGATAGCAGCAGGAGACCACAAACTAAACTTAATGCACACACAAGTTTACATAAAGTTTATTAAAGTTTGTCCTGCAACCACCCACCATATCTATTTGTGGTTATTCTCAAATCAATACTTTCTTCTCAAGTCTGAAAAGTCATAAACTGACAGAGTTTACCTGCTGCTGATCCGCACTGACCTGTGATCAGGTGAACGGTGTCTCTGTCATTCGTACGTCTGTTCTCACACTATGTAACTTTGGGCTCCGGGTCGGGAGAAGTACGTAACGCTTTACGGCACTAAGTCACACACCACCAACTATTTCACTGATTCTGGTGAAACTGGATCATATTTTATGGAGAAAATGTTTTCTGGTTTTCCCTCTGATGTCCTCCGGCTGCTCCGCCTCAACTCTCTGTGATTTACAGAGTTTATGATGGACAGTGAAGTAAACTGCTGACAGCTGTAGCTGCTGTTAGCTCATGTTAGCTCAGTCTGTTAGCTGCTGTTAGCTCATGTTAGCTCAGTCTTTTAGCTGCTGTTAGCTCAGTCTGTTAGCTGCTGTTAGCTCATGTTAGCTCAGTCTTTTAGCTGCTGTTAGCTCAGTCTGTTAGCTGCTGTTAGCTCATGTTAGCTCAGTCTTTTAGCTGCTGTTAGCTCAGTCTGTTAGCTGCTGTTAGCTCATGTTAGCTCAGTCTGTTAGCTGCTGTTAGCTCAGTCTGTTAGCTGCTGTTAGCTCATGTTAAGAATGTAGAGGAGGTTTTTGGGCCCGGTTTGCGCGGGAAAGCTGACGGGGAGCAGAGCCAGTGTCGTGCCAGAATCAGAGCTGAGTGAGCGAGCAAGAAGCCGCCGGACAAGAGTAAATCTGGGACTGACTTTTAGTGGTTGGTGAGAGCTTGGTGAAATAAAAGGCTGAAAGACAGACGCCGAGCTGGGCTGACTGCTGTTGGACTAGTCAGTAATATTAGCTGCTGCTGTGTCTGCTGTTGGTGACCTGGTTGATGATTGGCTGTTTGCAAAGTTGTCGACTCGCTAGTTTTTGATCAGAAGTAATGTAATCAGAACAAATACTCGAGTACAGCTGAACATATTTAAAGCAGTGGCATTACACTCAACAAACGTCCTCCACCTCGTCACCTCAAAGCAAACGATAACTTTGTGAGAAGTGCACGGAAACACGGCACCTCCAGCCTTCGTTCAAAGACCATAAACTCCAGCTACTTTTCTAAAAGAGAAACTTCTGGGGCCGCAGGAGTTCACAGACTTTAACGAGAGGGCACAGGAGGCTGAGGTTCCCTGCAGTGACACCAATTAAGATGATTTTCCAGCTGATGTCAAGTGATGACATGCACGTGTCAGTCACAGAGTGCATGTTGTTCTCCGAACTGGATGAGTCGCTCCTGGGAGGTCTGTGTGTTTTGTAACTGACTTTATGAGCTCTGAGTTCAGGCGTCGAACTGAGTTTGTTAGTGTCTATGAAACAGTTGATTGTTGTGTGTGTGTGTGACTGACTTCCTCACTAATGCTGCTGGACAAACCTCTGTGCCGTGTGCATTAACAAGGTGACTTCACTGCCGTGAAAAGGACTCATCATTACGACGGCATGATGCTGCCTCAGTGTGTGATTTTAGACTGCTGTTCTGGAAGCATCTTGGTCAGCGGCCCTCTAGCACGATTTCTGGACGAGCCTATGTGGCATAAAATGTTGACGTGTCACGCCTCCTACGCCCTCCTCCACCCTCCAAATTCCATGTTTGCATGTGCAATGTGATTAAGTGAGTCAGACTGTTTTAGTGGCGCCTAGTTCTGTTTTTGAGTTTCACGCACTTGCTCCACCTCAAACCTGTTAAAAAGAAGTGTGGAAGTGGCTATGCAAGACTAGTCAGCGGTCAGTAAACTCGGGCACGTAGGAGAAGGTTGCTTTCTGCCAGAAATGCCAAGAAATGTATTTATAATATCGAGAAGCAGCACATTGTAGACCCACAGCAGCCTTTTCACAAGCATAACTGGGAAGCTGTTGAGCATTACAAGTCAGTAAACTATACAGAAACAAGGTTGAGAGAAGGTTATCGCTCCAACATTGCTCGTATACTATCAGGACAATTCTTCACGTTTGCTCGCTCACTTCCAGTTTGGAAACGGTGAAACGATGCAACATTCCCACCGTGAACAAGCTGAATAAAAGGGGCCAGAGACTCACGACACAGACACATGTAAAGCCAAGCGTACATTACAACTTGGTTATTTTAAGTTCATTGTGAACAGCTGACAGAATTTGGATCAGATCTGCACACACGCTCTATCTGTCCTACCGTAGTTGGTGCTTGGAGCTGTGTATTTGGTGCTGGACTTGCGGATGATGTTCTCGTGGATCTGGTACCATTCGTTCTCGTTGTTACACCTGGAGACAACAGAAAACATCAGGTTTTATTGACTTTTCCTTCATATACTTAAACACATTGACTGTTGTGTCTTCCTGTGAAAATTCTGCATAAGAAATCCTCCTCTTTGTTATTTATTCTAATTATTTAAAGGCTGACTCATGCTGTGTGTGACGGAGAATGCAAAGCAGTGTACACAGTTTATATTATATAAATGCAGGTAATACAGGTATGAGTCAAACAGAGGACCAGCTGCACTTAGAAGCAACTGACTGATGCAGTGGTAGTTAATTATCATTTTGTGGCTGTCTGAATTGTCGCCTGGCGTCAGGAAGATTTTAACATTTCCAGTCACATCGACATCACAAGGAGCCCGAGAAGCAGGAGGCCGGAGAGAGGATGTGTAACCACCCGTGAAGCATGAACCATCCTCAGGAGTTCAGCTAAGGTTGCTGTAAGCCATCAAACACACACACACACACACACACACACACACACACACACACACACACACAGTTACATCATGGTGTGACTGTGGGAACTGCAGGGCTCCTGCAGGCAAGTCTTCAGAAGTTTCAGCTTAGGGGGATTCCCTAATGTCTGTCGACGATGTGTGTGTGTGTGTGTGTGTGTGTGTGTGTGTGTGTGTCTGCACTTGCCACCTTATCCACCAGGGGATGTTGTCATAGTTACACATTTGCCAACGGGACATTTTAGAGGCCTAATTTTAATGAAGCAAAAATCAGTCGTCCCCACGTCAGAGCACGACATATCTTATGAATTTATGAAATTCTCTGTCATAATCATTGACTGTATGTATATTCATGTACTGTATGTATATATTCTGTATGTATAGGTACTGTACATATACGTCAGGGGCCAAAACATAGAAACAGCTGTTTGCGTTTGCAAAGTAGCCGGAGACGTCACAATCCTGCATGTTTGATGAATTCATCATATCGTCTCTCTTTTGTAGCACTTGTAATGAACATTGTCGTCGCTGGCTGCAGTGTAGTCTATCAAAAATACAGTTTCATTTCCTCCACGCTGACTCGGCATCTGAAGGTGACAGGTGAAGGTCTGTGGTGTCGCTGAAATTCGTCATTTCCAGCTTCCAGCTTTCTCAGCTTCAGTAAACTAAATTTTTTATCCAATTTTTGTTTTTCAAAATGCCCAGAATCAGAGGTCCTCACTTGGCTGGTGTCGTCTCACCGTCCACCGTTGGTACTATAGGAATGTATGTGTGTGTGTGTGTGTGTGTGTGTGAGAAGAATAGCAGAGGTCTGGTGGCATTTTAAGACTGCAGAGATGACTATGAAGTGGGCTGTGTGTAGTTTATGGGAGCTCTCTATCTCTTTCCTCTTCTTTACATAATAAAATGTCAGAGAGGGAGAAATGTTACATGAGGTAAAGAATGAAGAGACAAAGGGAAGAGAGGAAAAAGGAAAAGGTCAGCGGTTAAGGAGGCAAAAGAATGAGAGTAAAGATAAAAAGATCTTGTATGTCATCCTCTTTATTGTCTCTTATCTTCTGCCTTCTGCCCTTCTCCCTCTCTGACTCTTATCACATTCATTTCAAACAAGTCTCACTCCAGACTGCGTTTTCCTTTCCGTTCAGAAAGGTTCGTTTTCAGACTATGAGGTAATCTGAAAAGAAAATGTCACCACCACCACCACCACGTGAGGTGAGGTTAAAAGTGTAATGACACTCATTCCCTTTACGTGTTTCAGTTGGTACTTGTGAACTTCTACAAACCTTCCACAGTTTGATGTTTCCATAGATAAAATGAACAGAGCTATGATTTTATGAAGCCATTTCTCTGTCCGGTGACTCAGTTTAGCTCATCAGATCATCAGACTGAAACTCCTACTGTATAAATACCAACACCTCGTCAATCAATTGCAACTGAAAATGCTTCAAAACTTTGTGCTTAATTCTCCAGAAAGATCTCAAGCAAGAGTTTCTCGTCAGGCCGATGTTAATAAGAGCCTGTCGCTTGTTGGGGCGTATGATTTCTGCAGCCTTCAGCATGCATGTCATCACAGACTCACCCTCAGATGATGGTAATGCTATTTGGTTACCAAGAAGGTTGCAAGGTTTTACAAGCTGCATCGCTGATCTCTCAGCTACAACTAAAAGCAAACTCAAAGCTGCAAACTGTTTTATTTATCTTCTCTGTTCTTAGTTGTCCTTGCAAGTTCTGTATTTTCTCCATGATGGGCCTGATGGACGGAGAACACACTGTCTTCACTATCACCTCAGTGAATCAACAAAAAGTGATCCATTGTTCTTGGAAACCCCAACACAGCCCTGAAACATTTTCCGCTCCTGCGTGAACAGCAGCCGACACCTGACAGTGTTGTGTCACGTAGCCTGAAAATCGTGCATTCGATACAGGACAGCACAAACCTCCAACAAAATTCGAATGAATAACTTCTCTGCAATCTTTTACACTTTTCAAATTCATCCAGTGGACCAGAGTGGACTTTTTGGTTCTGGTCCAAACGCCACATCCACAAGATAAAGTAGTTTTTAAGAAGTCAGAAGGTAGCTACACCATAAATAAATGAAGCTTCTCCAGCATCTCAGTGACTACATGCATTTATTCTCTGTGTGTGCAGCCACTTACGTGTAGACTTTGAGGACAAAGTCTTTCTCCTCCTTGAGTTCTGAGATGGTCTGCAGCACGTCGCTCATGGCCAGGACGGCACAGCCGTACGGTCGGCGGTACTGGACATGTGGAGGACCCTTCTTACTGTCATTCAACAGCATACGGCCTGCAACAGGAAGTGTGTGTGTGAGTGGGTGTTATATATAGTGAGAAATATTGGACATAGACAAAAAAGAAAAAAGAAGCTGAAACTAAAGTTTGAGAAAGTTCGGTAAAGTTGTGAGGATGTTTCGTTCTTTTATACATTATAGAAGAAGAAGTGCAGAAAGACGAGGACACTTCTCTGACAGTCTTGACAAACCTCCCCGTCCACCTCCTCCTGTTTGACATGCTGAGTGTCTTACCTGTCCTGATGACCTGTGAGATGATGTAGAGATCTCTCTTCATGTCTTTGTTGCTCAGGTCCTGCAGAAAGACAAAAACACACAAAATGAAAATGCACATTTCGTTATAACGCCGAATGAATCACAGCACAGGAAGACAACACAGCCTGGATTTATGTCCAAACCTACGATGCACAGTTCCTCTGGATTTCAGTGCTGCTTGCTTGCCCTTTTAAATTTTTATTTTCCTGGGTCTTTCATGCCTTATGCAGTACAGACCGGGTCCATGGTCTGAATCTTAACCCCTGCACCACGAGGGCTTCCCAAATGATTCATTTTTAAAGAGAGCTGTGTTTGTTGTTCCTCTTTATATTGTTTCCAGTGTCCTCTGCTTGTCAATCAGCTTCACAAAAACCTGTGAGTGTCTTACATTTAAGATGCTGTGCTAATGAAATGTGTGTACAAATGTGTGAGCAAACTGGAGGAGCAATTAAAATACGTGTGTTGTGTCTGAACGCTCATGATTATGACTGAAGCTGAGCAATAGGGGGCAGTGTATCCTTACTTTTCTATTCTTCCTCACGGTTCTTTCAAACTGACTTTATTTAAACTAGATTCAACGAAAATATAAACGCAACACTTTTATTTTTGCTCCCATTTTTCACGAGTCGAGTGGCCTTTTCATGCGGCACACCTGTGTCACAGTCACGCTGTTTAATCAGCATCTTGATATGCCACAGCTGCCAGGTGGACGGATGTTAATCTGTGGACTAAATTAGAGAGAAACAAGCTTTTGTGTGCAGAGAACTCCAAGTCATGAAAAAAAAGGGGAGCAAAAACTAAAGCGTGGCCTTGATATGTTTGTTGACCGCGTGCATTTAAAGCATCTTTTACATTTTATATATATAGTGTGTGTGTGTGTGTGTGGGTGTTACCGTGAAGAGGGCGCACAGCCTGTCCACCTTCTCGGGATTCTTCGGTCCTCCGTTCTTGTTCAGTCTTACCATGAACTTCTCACTGAAAAACACAGACAGGAACTGTGTTTAACTTTAGAATCAAGGTTAAATGTCTGTGAGAGAGGCTGTGATGACTGACCTTTGACCTCAGAGGAAAGTTTTTATGTCACAAACGTCTAGTTATTATAGGACGGACGTTCTCAAGTTGAAATGTCATACTTTCATTCTCTCGATACAACGATATAGAAACTTATTTCTAACTTACACTAATTCAAGTTTAATTAAAAGTTCAGCTGATCTTTCAAATGCTTCATATCGATTTAGAAATCGATGCATCCTCATCTGCATGTCCGGATCTAGTTCCCTATTCCAAGGTAAAGAAACGTGAGCCTCGGTGCCCTGACTGGATCTCCTCGGGGATTTCTGAAAAAGGTAAAAAGTCTTTGAGATTTCTCGTCGTGCCTCCTCTCTTCTCCCCCCCGGAGTGCCGGCAGTGAGCTAACTAAAGCAGCGTGTCTCAGCCCTTTTTCGCTTCAGGGAACAGCAAAATATTGTCTGCTGGTGTCAGCGACTCTGTTCTTTTACCCGTACTCATCCCGGGGAATATGACTGAGCTGACATGGTTTTATTCAATAATGGCGGGCTTGACATTAATACAGTTAAGCCTCAGACACATTGTAAGATTCCTCCAATCATAAGTGACTCTGAACAGAGTGAGCGGCACACACTAATCCACTGACATTTGCTGATTTCGGTGTCTTCGGTGCACACACACACACACACCACCTGGTTGTGGGGAAGGTGCAGCTGCAGAACAGATGAACGCAGCGTTGTGCTCCACCTGTACTGATGGCAGCTGAACTAATGTTTCTATGATATTTTATAGCTAAATAAACTTGGAGCTCATTCATCTTGCAGAAATCTGGATTGTGCTGCAGTTTGCACACCAGTTGACCCTTCCTGAGCCCCGAGCAACTTTCTCCTTTACCTGTACTTTATTATGTTATTTGTTGGAAATGCAGCCGCATTAGAGAGAAGAGACAAATATAAAGTCACGTCTTAGGTTAGCTGATCTTAGAAAAATGGTAGTGTTACAGTACGGCCGCTGCCATTTCGCCCTGGTATATCGCTGTGTGTAGTGTCGCCATCCCCTGATGAGGAGGTGTGGGCCCCAATGTCGGCGTTTCCTGGGAGGCCCGGTGAATCCGGATAGGAGAGGCAGTTGTCCCAACTGGCCAATCCACGGGACCCAATCCGGAGACACAAGTCTATTTAAACTTGAAGTGCCTAACCATCCGGGCGGCGTGTGTTTTGTACGTCGAGCTCGCCTCGTCGTGTATGTTAACTTGCTGTTTTGTGGAGGTTGGTAACAAAGCCACGCGGTATTTAGATTATCTAAATTAATGTAGTGACTCAAATAAAAGTAAGAAATGTTTGAATGTTTGAATTCTTACTGGTTGTTTAGTTTATTTGGACACTCAAATACATTTCAGGTATTTTCTAATCCCAGTGATCAAACATATTTCACTAATTAAACTCTATCATTAACATACAGCATCCTGTCTATAATAACGTGGTCTTCTCGTGTTTTATCACCTCCAAACTACGAGAATTTGTCAGGACTTTATGTGTCTCCTGGAAAATACTGTATCTCATTATAGAAGAACAGCTCTTCATATAGACTTTATTATTCAGCGTACACTCCCACACAAGAAAGAGAAAAATCTCTGGGGTTCTTTCTAATATTTGCACAATTCTCTGCAAACGACAGCAGCAGTGTGGACCCACAAACCCCGACAACACACACCAACACACACCAACACACACCAACACACACCATGTCCGACTCTTTAAACCAAAGAATTTATTCTAATCCCCCGGAGATATCGTGGCCCAAACAAACAAACAAAACACGACAAAAAGAGAATAAATATGTATTTCTCCTCAAACAGTAGGAGTGTGACTCTGTGTGTGTGTGTGTGTGTGTGTGTGTGTGTGCATGTGTGTGGAGGTGCAAAGACAGAGTGAGGTTGTGGTTTTCACACTCTGCCGTAGTTCCTGTTTCGTTGTTGTTTTTTCACTCAAAGAAAGTGTGTGGCCAAAATAAGCACACACACAAGATATATAGGCACACACACTCATGCATATACATCATAGTACACACACACACACACACACACACACACACACTGAGTACATCAATATAAATAATGTGGATGCAATCAAAAAACATTCTGCTTCATACAAACACACACACACACATTTGCACGGATACACACATGCACATGCTGACACACGTATCGTAGATGGATGTACACATGGATGCACTCAGTCATATGCACATACGGTGTACACACACACACACACACACAAACTGTGGAAATGCATATGAACCAATCATTTCCACACCATTGCCATTCATCCTGTAAATGTACCACGTCTGCAGCAAAGCCTCAGCTCAGGAGACGCAGCACTCACACAGTCAGCGTGACCGGGAGCTTTTCAACCTTTATTCATGCAGAAGAGGTTCACACATGGGAGCCGCCCAGAAAGACACACGCTTCCACCATCAGCTGCTCGGAGCAGGCTGTGGTCAGTTTGTAAGAGGAGGGAAGAAGCATGGGTTTATTCTGTCTCTCCGTCCAGATTTTCCACCTGATCAGGGGATTTAAACCAGCAACCTTCCTGCCCTCCCTGACACTATCCACCACACAGAGCCTCAAAGCTGACCTTCCCCAAGAACGACCTGTGGATCTTATACTAAACACAGCACACAGCGTACGGTAACGTAAAGCTGAAGCCGAGTACATTAACTGGGTCACACCTGGGTTATGAACCAGTGAAAATGCAACAACTTCCAGCCTAACAACAGCACCAACGCTGTATGATTATGACAGGAGCCTCACTGTTGAGCTTCACACACACCTGACATGACATTATCTCCTGTCAGTTTGATTCACACTTCACCACACCTGGCAGCGATTTACAGTTTCATTTCAGGCATTCAGTTGAATCATATTACACCATTTTTCATCATCACATCATTAGAGGAGGAACATGCACTCACTGCAGCAACACCCTGACTTTACTCTGCTAATACTATGAATGACTGTGTTGGGAGGAAGAACTTTATGATGGAGAACAGACTCCTGAGAGTCACACCTTGTAGAGATGAGACTTTAAAGAACACTGAGAGCTCTGCTGTCTTTACTCGTCGTGTGGAGAGAGATCAAAGTGAAGTCCTGTTGGAGCAGAAGCTGAAGAAACGAGCTGTGTGTTTCATGTCATTACAACTTACTGCTAGTGACGTGTCTGCAAGAGCGGCTCTTATATAACATTACTGAACTTTATGAGGTTCTTCTGTTCACTGCACGATATATATATTATATGAAATACAAATATAAAATATGTCACCTAGTCAGTTTATTCAGTGATAGAAAAGAGGAGGGAAAAGGTCGAATCACTGCAGCTTACAGTTCATTCAAACAAGCTACAGTGAACCGTTAAATCAGACGGAGACGCGCCGTAAAAGAGTCTCCGCCCGAGAGGAAAGACGAGCAGAAGTGAGAGAGAGGTTTCAGCCTCTTCAAGAGTCTCCGCAGAGACACACTGACAGCTCTGAGACGGAGAGCTGAGGAAGACAGAATCACCTGCTGAGATGAAGCACGTTACAGAACACTGCCTCCACCTCAGCTCCACCTCAGCCTCCACCTCAGCCTCCAGCTCAGCCTCCAGCTCAGCCTCCAGCTCAGCCTCCACCTCAGCCTCCAGCTCAGCCTCCAGCTCAGCCTCCACCTCAGCCTCCAGCTCAGCTCCACCTCAGCTCCACCTCAGCCTCCACCTCAGCCTCCACCTCAGCTCCACCTCAGCTCCACCTCAGCCTCCAGCTCAGCCTCCAGCTCAGCTCCACCTCAGCTCCACCTCAGCTCCAGCTCAGCTCCAGCTCAGCTCCACCTCAGCCTCCAGCTCAGCTCCACCTCAGCTCCACCTCAGCTCCACCTCAGCTCCACCTCAGCTTCCACCTCAGCCTCCACCTCAGCTTCCACCTCAGCTCCACCTCAGCTCCACCTGAGCCTCCAGCTCAGCCTCCAGCTCAGGCTCCACCTCCAGAGGGATCATGGTGCTTACTGGACGTACAGCACACACACACACACACACACACACTTTCATATTGGAGTTTTATCTGCACACATAATTGTCAGAGCAGCTCTGAGGGCAAACACTCTCAATGGAGAGTTAAATCTAAAAAATGGAGAGATTTTATTTTGGAAACTTACTGTCAGGAATGAGTTCCCCTTTCCTTTCCTTCCCTCTCCTTTCCTCTCCTTTCCTTTCCTTTCCTTTCCTTTCCTTTCCTTCCCTCTCCTCTCCTCTCCTCTCCTCTCCTCTCCTCTCCTCTCCTCTCATTTCCTCTCCTCTCCTCTCCTCTCCTTTCCTCTCCTCTCCTCTCCTCTCCTCTCCTCCTTTCCTTTCCTTTCCTTTCCTTTCCTTTCCTTTCCTTTCCTTTCCTTTCCCTCCTCTCCTCTCCTCTCCTCTCCTTTCCTTTCCTTTCCTTTCCTTCCCTCTCCTCTCCTCCTTTCCTTTCCTTCCCTCTCCTTCCCTCTCCTCTCCTCTCCTTTCCTTTCCCCTCCTCTCCTCCTCTCCTCTCCTCTCCTCTCCTTTCCTTTCCTTTCCTTTCCCCTCCTCTCCTCTCCTCTCCTCTCCTCTCCTCTCCTCTCCTCTCCTCTCCTCTCATCTCAGAGGAGCAGGTCTTGTCATTACACTCTGATGCTGAGTCAGACTAGACATTAAAAACAGGCTGTCAAGGTCAAATGTATTTCTGGGATGTGGTGTGTGTGTGTGTGTGTGTGTGTGTGTGTGTGTGTGTGTGTGTGTGTGTGTGTGTGTTAGAGGACAGAATCTTGTGAACAGTAAGCCCTGATTGTTTCCTGAAGGGACCAATTTCTTTTCTTACTCTCTTTCTCTCTTTCTCACACACACACACACACACACACACACACACACACACACACACACACACACACACTTGGACATTACAAACACTTGCATTAATTTCCTGCAGACCTACCTGAACCATAACCGCTGACCCAGGAATCAGCTTTTCCTGATTTTGTCCCCAGTTGGACAAATTAACTTGTCTTTACTCTTAAATGTGTCCCTGAATGTTGCCTAAGCGACACACACACACTCACACACACACACACACACACACACACACACACACACACACACACACACACACACACACACACACACTCATGCCATAGCAGCATTAGCTATTCTTTATCCGTTAGCATTGTGATCACTCAACTAATGCATAATTGATGAGAAATCATTATGGTGGGGGGCGTCATGTATTATTCACAGCAGCTCTGTGGCCACTTGCCACTATTTGTTCCACATTATGAAGGCAGTATGTCAGCTATGACAGAGAGAGAGAAAACACACACCTCGTTCTGTACTTAAAGCAGCTATGATCAATATGTTTCTAATAATAATGCATCAGTGAAAACATGTGAGGAGTATGTACTGTATACTGTGTGAGCATAGTGCAGCATTTAGCAGCTAAAGAGTCACATGTTCCCTCAGAAGAGCAACTTTATTTACCTGCTGCTGATCCACACTGACCTGTGATCAGCTGAACCGTGTCTCTGGGACTGACTTTTAGTGGTTGGTGAGAGCTTGGTGAAATAAAGGCTGACAGACAGACGCCGAGCTGGGCTGACTGCTGTTGGACTAGTCAGTAATATTAGCTGCTGCTGTGTCTGCTGTTGGTGACCTGGTTGATGTTTGTTCTGTTAGCAAAGTTGCTGCGTGGGTTATGGGTGGGAAACCTGTTGAGGGTGGAGAAAAAGGAAGCAAAAGGAGGAGTGAACCAGGTCACAGTGACTTTGTTCTACTCCTGCTTCACCGTGTCATGTGTGCATCCTCCCACCTGATGGTCTTCCCCTCTCTCAGGTCATACAGAGAGAAGAAGATGTCGGTGTCTTCTCCGATGCTGTTGTAGGTGAAGCTCTTCAGGTTGACCAGTAGGTGGTGTGGTACTGGAACTCTGCACGGCTCCCCGTGTCGCTGCCGGGTACCGTCACCCTGGAAACCGACGACAAAACAAGCATCATGGGATGGTTTCCATTCATTAATCGTTGGTTTGATCACGCACAGAAATGTTCTCCTTCACGTGTGTGCTGAACCTGAGTAGAAGTACGCAGTACTCTAAAGTTACTGCAGTAATCTCTTTGTTACCTGTGTGGTGCTCTGTTGGACGCTGTGTCTGCTGGACAGATGCTGGAAGACACAAAGACACAAAACATCAGCTGTCAATCAACATGTTCTCTCCTCATCTCCTCTCCTCGTGTCCTCTCCTTGCTACTTTCCTCTCTTCTCCTTGTTTTCTCTCCTTGTTTCTCCTCACCTGCTTTTTTGTGTCCTCCTCTTCCTGTCTCTCCGCCCTTAGTTCGTTCCCTTGTCTCCTCCCATCCCCATCCTCTCTATATGTCCTTTCCCCCTCTCCTTATTTCCTTGACTCCTCTCCTCTCCTTATTTCTTCTCTTTGTCTCCTCTAATCTCTTTGTCTTCTTCCTCACTCCCCTTGTTTCCTCTGCTCATTTCCTGTCTTCTCTCCTTGCATCGTCTTTATTTCCTCTCCTTCTCTCCTCTTCCCTTGTTTCCTCTCCTCAGCTTGTCTCCTCTCCTACGTCTCCTCTTCTTGTCTCTCTCTCTCCACTTGACCATTTTCTCTTTGTCTCCTATCCTTTTCATGGCCTTCTCCTCTGTCCTTGCCCCCTCTCTCCTCTCTGTTGCGTTCCACTCTGTTCTCTTCATTCTCCTCCGATGATGATGATGATGATGATGATGATGAAAACTCCCCACAGACTCATTACTCCGGCTTGTCTCTGTAAATCTCTCGGCGGCTTCATGAGAAGTGAAGCAGCGAGAAGTAAAAACCTGTTTAAAGAATTGAACGTCCGTCAAATTCACGACATCTGCAAATATTCCAGCCTGAGCAGAGAATGAACGTCGGCCTGCAGACGCTTCCTCTGCTGCTCAGCGCCGAATATTTCCAGGTAACCAATCAGAAACGTTTCTCTAACCTTGACGTGAACCAAGGCAACAAAGATCATGTAAACAACTAACAGTCAACTAACTGTACTGACATTATTTCATTATTGATATCAGTGATGTGATATTAAAGAACTCTGTTATTTATGTTTGGAAACGTAAATATCTTGAAGTAAGCAGCATTTTCCTGTAAATGATCCAATTCTATCAAACAAATATGAAGTTTTCGACTCATTTTTCCTGTTGGAAAGTTTCTCTTTGCTCACTTTGTATTCTGGGATTTTATTCTGCTGCTGCTGCACTTATGTAAATCCAGATCAGCAGAAGTTTAATTTCATCTCATCTTTTCTTCATCTTGACCTTTTTTTTTCAGTTCTGTAATTTTCCGTTACTGAAAATGAATTTTACCAACGAGGGGAAGCGTTGAGTTATAATTTCATATCTCTCTTTTATGTGTAACTTTTATTTGTCTTTATTTATCCTTGCTATTGTCGAGAGTGTTTAACGTAGCTGAAGCTGTAGCTCTCTCTCTGCATGTTAGCTCTTCCCAACTACACCACGTTATCTCTGTCTCTCTTTCTTCATCTTTCTCTCGCCCCGTCTCCAGATCGGTCTCTAGGCAACGGAAACAAAGGGGGGAATCACCACGACTACAGTGTTTGACTGGTACAGCTCAGCTATTTAAAGCAGGACTGATGTAAGAACACAGAACATCAAGTATCACTAAGAGCCAACCAAGAATACTCCTCACATTGCAGCAGCTCACACCTACATTCGTTTTTTTTTATTCTCCATTCAACATTTCCTAAAACAGCTCTGGAAATCTGACGCAGGCTGACGCACGGATGATCCGTCTGTACTATCGACCTGTGAGGCATGAATGTTCTACCTCTGATACTTCGCAAATCAAAAATACATTTATTATTATTTATGTCCACCAGTCGAGGACTGTGATCGTACCGAGAGCCTCCCGAATGTGAATGTGCTAACTTTAAAACATGGAAGGTCAGTGAAGATATTTACAGAGATATCTTCATGCAAAAACAAAAAAAACATGAATAAACATGAACAAAAGCAACGAGAGATGAGGAAGATGAAGGCGGTGAGGAGGATGAGGAGGATGAGGAGGATGAGGAGGATGAGGAGGATGAGGAGGGCGGCCAGCAGGACAGAGAATCAAAACACAGCAGCAGGTGGCTGATTTACAGCCGCAGACACAACAAACCTCCCTTCGTTTAAACTCCAGGTAGCATCGAGCAGCACGAGGCTGCTGCGTACTTTAAGATGATGTTTATGTAAAATATCTGAATAAAGTGTTGAGTGTTGCTCTGCATGATTACAGCTGCAAAGTCAGATTCTTCACACCTCCAAAATTCAACCTGAAGTCACGGTCGAGATGAAACCACCACAGCTGAGTGTCAGTGCGAGGAAACCTTGAGACTGATGACCTTTATCACAGCATTGCTTTTATGTTCTGATATTTTGTCGTGTATGAGCCGATACGGGTCGTTTTTGTTTTGTTGGTCGCTGTATTATAAAAGCACTAGAACACCTTGAAGGTGGATCCTTGTAAGGGCTTTAAAAGTCCTTGAAATTCAGTCGAACCACGTAACCTCTCCTAGTCTGCTGTTCTGTTTTTGCATGGTCTTCTTCCCTCCACTCCTTGTTTCCTCTCTTCCCCCCTTGCTTCCTCTGCACTCTTTATTTCCTCCTCTCCTTTCCTCTCCTCTCCTTGTTTATTCTCCTTATCTCCTCTCCTAGTCTCCTGTCCTGTCTTTGCATGTTCTTCTTCCCTCCCTTTCTCTCCTCATTCCTCTCTTCTCCCCTTGCATCCTCTGCACTCTTTATTTCCTCTCCTTCTCTCCCCTCTCTCCTCTTCTCTTGTTTTCTCTCCTCACCTTGTCTCCTCTCCTGTCTTTGTTCATTATTAGAATTAAACTGCTCAGAAGCCTTTTCATGACTCATCTCTCCTTCTCTTTTCTTTGTCGTCTTATGAGCTTCTTACTGAAAGCTAAATATTCCAGGAAAGTATAAATTTGATTCAGCACAGATCGTCTCTGACTCCTCACTGCTCCTGGAGCCACAAGTAATCAACAACTGCTCGGCTAAAAACAAAGCTTACCTGGAATTTGTTGCAGCTCATTTAAAAGTTTCAAACTGGAGTATGGAATATTAATTTCATACTTGATGATACGAGATGAATAAATCCAGATTTTTGTGCTCAGTCTGCTGTATGTCGACGCTCTGCTACATATTGGAGAGGTTCAAATCTGCTGGTAAGGGATCAGTTTTATCAAAAGCATTGATCACAATCATATTTTTTTTACTGAATATCGGCTGATCGATCACCAATGTGCAAGTGCCTAAAGTCTAAAATAATTTAGAGGTCTGAGAAGGTGCAAACAGTTTTTAGTCCTAGCCGGAGAATAAGCAGCAGAATATATGAAATGTTCATAAACTATGTCTGACACATTCAGCTGGAGCCTCTTGAACTTCACCTGACTTCTGATATTAAAGCTCCTGGTTCAAAACTTTGAAGCTCATCGGATTAAAATATCGATCAGCGGATTGTTTCTTTTCTTTTTAACTTTAGCTACAGCTGATCTAATCTGCCGCCGGTGATGTTTGTCGGGTTAAGCAGAGAACAGCGAGGAGCTGCTACCTACAGTATGAGTCTTTCCACTGATCATCGTTCATTAAAGAGTGAGGAGAGATGAAAGGGTTGATAGCGTGGGAGCTCAACAAATCAGGCTGTTTTTTGGGCTGGAAACCAGATCAGAGATGGATTTTTTATTTACTTTAATCAACCTCTACCTCTTCGTTTCAAAGGTGGACTGCTAAAGATGTCTGCAAAGACACCGCTCCTCAGACCTGCACCTGAAGTTGTTAATGGCGATGTAATCCAGGATTTCACATGAGATACCCTCCCCTCAACTGAGATTACGTTACCCGGTGTGCAAACAGCTGAGACTTCCTGTGCTACATGAAGGTCTCACCATCTTATAAAGATCTGACACGCTTATCTGGTCTTCATCCACCATCTCGAACTCCTTTCTGGGCACCAAGTCCAGACCGAGATGTCTAAGAGAGAGAGGAGAGAGAGAACGTCTTTATAACCTTCACACAAACCTTGTACACTATTTTCGATATAGAGAAACCTATCCACACACACACACACACACACACAGTATATTAAAGTAATTTTCGATGTGGCCTCCGGGGATATTGTTCCTCAGGATTACTTTCTGTTCAATCTCAACAACCACATCTTTCACCTACAGATCAGTGACCTTGCTCTTGGAGGCACCGTGCAGAATCAGAGAAACTGTTTCTGGATCAGCGCCGACGGAGCCTGCAAATTCTGTTTAACTAACGAATCACACGGATTCTTCAGTGGCTGATAAAGTTTGATTCCTCACATTTCACTTAGCTGCGACTCTCTTCTGTTCAAACAGTAATACCTTTGAATTCATTTGTTTCTCTATAATGGGCTCAAAGAGGATTATTTAAACAATATTTGCATGTTCTGTTTTTATATTTACGCTTCTTCACTTGCTTTTTTATTGTTTTTCACACTAACACCCATTCTGATTATTGTCTTGATGAATTGATCGATCATTGTGTCAGAAAACAT
The DNA here is from genome assembly GCA_036365135.1 of Miichthys miiuy. Lineage (NCBI taxonomy): Eukaryota > Metazoa > Chordata > Actinopteri > Sciaenidae > Miichthys > Miichthys miiuy. The sequence goes on from CM071604.1 coordinate 30,238,205, forward strand.
TGAAAGATGCCCCTCATGATGTCCCAGGCAGAGGCGACGAGTTCTCAAGAAACAAACTGACCTAATAACCAAAAACAGAGTTGAAACAGAAAATATATCTACGAGCGTGCAATCAGAGAATCAACCACACAAGTAAGTCAGCCAAAAACAAGTTACAAACATAAACATTCACATTTAATTGACTAATTAAGGACTAATAATCTCTACCAGAACATTTCAAACTGCTTCACTGTGCAGACACGGTGGAGCTTGGACCTTGCAGTGTGATTTAGCTTTCAGGCTCTATAAACTGATGCTGCTGCCTCGACTGCTGCTCGTTTTTATCCCACGTGTCGCCTCTCTCGCCGTGATCTGTTCGATGAGATAGGCAGCAGCCTGTTAGCTCGTTTCTAAAGGGGTATTGTGATGTGAAATGTTTTTGCCTCTGCGCACAGGACCACCAGCCTCAGCCTGTACACCAGGGGTGTCCAAACTGTTCCACAAAGGGCGGTGTGGCTGCAGGTTTTCTTTCCAACCAAGCAGCAGCACACCAGACTCGACTCATTTAATCAACTGATCTCAGTCTTCGGAGAGTTGATTGGTCAAACTGTGTGCTCTTGGTTGGTTGGAACAAAACTTGCAGCCACACGGCCCTTTGTGGAACAGTTTGGACACCCGTGGTGTACACGTTATCTTTACCTTAATGTTGATATAATTAACTGCAAATTCAGTCGGACTATTCCTTTAATGAGTAATAAGATAAGGCTGCATTAGTTAAACCTAATCTTACTTGAGGTCCTCCTAAACACCCCTAAATACCACTGTAAGTCCTTTTACTATAATAATACTAATAATAATGATCATAATCCCCAGCTGACACTCATCACCTCACAGTCTGCCTCTCTTCCCCACAGACGGCAGATTGAAGCTTTAAATAACCCGTGTTACAGCTCTGGGCCACCCACCTTTCATTTCTTCAGTATTAATAACTCAGTCCCGAGTCAACAGGCAATTTCTCTCCGTTTCATTTGTTTTCCATCAGCCCCCCTTTTGACAAGTTCCCATGAGCCTTTTTTCAACCGCTGGTGTACGGCTTCATCCACCTGCCTCCAATCATACTCTTATTTGCCCTGAGTAGGTGTCAGGGGAGCACGCTGCATCCGCCGGCGGCTGCACTGATTTAGAGTTCAAACATCGACACATCCACTGTGTGTGATGTTTCTGTTTTTCTGCAGGAGAACATACAATAACGTGATTCATCCTAAACTGATTCAAGAGTTTAAGAATCAAACCCTTCATCGAGTTTTGAAAAATAAAATGAAGACATTACTACAGTTATCCATCCATCCATTGTCTTCTGCTCCCTACCTCTAAGGCTGAGCCCGGCCACCCGGCGGAGGAAGCTCATTTCGGCCGTTTGTATCTGCAATCTCATTCTCATACCCAAAGCTCATGACCGTAGGTGAGGGTTGGAACGTGGATGGACTGGCTTAGCTCCCTCTTCCCCACAACGGTCCGGTACAACGTCCACAATACTGCAGACGCCGCACCAAAACGCCGATCCATCTCACGCTCCATTTTCCCGTCACTCGTGAACAAGACCCCGAGATACTTGAACTTCCTGACTTGGGGCAGTAACTCATTCCACTGTTTGCTGGCAGAGGACCATGAACCTCAGCCTTGGAGGTGCTGACTCCTGCAAATCGCCCCAGTGAGTGCTGAAGGTCACGGTAATACAGTTATGTTCTGACAATTTAAAGACACAATGATCAACTGGTTCTTTGAGAAAATGAATCTGATTATTGCAGAGTATGATTTTCACATGCAAAGAATTTATCGGGTATTTTTTTAACTGTTGTGTGTAAATGTGTGTGTACACTGTGTGTGTGTGTGTGTGTGTGTGTTCGTACTCGTTGCCCCAGTCCAGCCTGACGGTGATGTGCCTCTTGACGTCTCGGCTCTGGTCCTGCGTCAGGTGACCTGACAGGAGCTGCCTCCTCAGGTCGATCAGCTCCATCATCACGTGGCGAACTTTGTAGAACAGATCCACTTTGTGTTTCTGATGGAGAGACAAAGAGACAGAGAGAGAGAGAGAGAGAGAAGGATTAGATCCATCTGTTGTCATATTCATGTTGTCCAACTCGTGAAGAAGCCTCATTCTCTGGCACCGCGGAGCCTTTTCTGTTTTCTGTGGTGGCACTGGCACTCAAACAATAACAACTCAAACTGTAACACAGTTGAGGGGGAATATGTTCATTGTTTCACCAGATTAATATATTATTTTTCCTCACACAGAGAGCCTGAGTAGATGCCAGCATGTGAGGCAGGAGGCTGAGAAACACAAATCACAGTCCATCATCACAGAGCTCATATCAACAAACACGTTCACGGTTCCCATCCCACCTGCCCTGCAAGACAGAGAACACTTTGTGTGAAGGCAGGAAACAAGCCTGCCGCTTTGAGATGAACTATTTTCTGCCACTGTAGAGGCACAGAGGAGACGAACATGGAGATATGATCCATGAAAAAGAGTTAACTTTTGCAAATTATAGTCATTTCTGTTCAGGAGCCGAGCTGATCCCAGCTGACGGTGGACAAAGAGGCAGAGTTTATGAGATTAGGTGTCAAAATGACTGAAACGTGTCAGATGAGTTCAGAAAATGACATGACTAACTCTGAAACACTCTGAGCTGAGATGAATTCATCTCTGTCTCTCTGCTCAGGGTGGCCTCAGCGTGTCATCGAGCCACCCTTTAAGGACCGCCCACAAAACCCTGAGACTGAAAACTGGTGAAAACGGTTTGAACCTCTAACTCCACATTTCAGTGATATATATCGTCTTTATAAGTCTTTTCACGTGTTTTTACAAATCTCAGAGTTGCCTTTCCATCGTCTTTAAAGGTCCGGTGTGTAGGATTTAGTGACAAGCTCACGCCTCACCCTCTCCTTCCAAGCATGTAAGAAAAACTCAGTCATTGTTTGGTTTGTCTGCTGTGGGCTACTGTAGAAAAATGTCAGTTCAACATGGCGGACTCGGTGGAAGAGGACCCGCTCTCAGTGTAGGTATAAAAGGCTCGTTTTAAGACAACAAAAACACAGCAATTCTTATACACTAATGAAAACATACTAATGAATATTATAATTCATTGCTGCTAATAGATCCACACTGGAGCTTTAAGTAAAACACACTAATTGCAGCCATGATTCACCGACTCGTTCTAAAAGCTTCTCTAAGAACAAAGGCAGCTTCATTTAGACCTAACAGCAGGTTAATAGTTTGGTGATTCAACTGAGACAGGACAGCAAGTGCATAAATAGGTGAGAACACTCACATACATACACACACACACACACACAACAAAGAACACACTCCCCCCTATAGCTTGTTCTATTATTAGAGCTCTAATTTGCCCTACAGGCCTTCAGCAGCAGGAAGCGGGGTTAAATGTCCATTCAGTTCTCTGCAGGACGGCTAGATAAGCAGAAATTACTCTGCACAGAACACACACACACACACATACATGCACACGCACACATGCACTCTGTCCTCTGAGACTGTAAGTGTGTGCAGTCTATACCAAAGACTACACACTCCCATGCACACATGCCTACGTGCAGCTGTACTGTATGCATGAGCTTGGTTGGTTGGTTGGTTGATTGACATGTACAGTACACACACACACCTGCACACACATATGTGATCATACATGCATAAATAATTGGAAACACGAGCAGTGAACCACCTGGTGATACAGTTTCAGTCTCCATGTTGGGTACAGGACGCCCCTACACATCAGAACCATTATATAACTCCGGCTGCAGTGGAGGCGGAGCTGTTTTTGGGAAACTAAGCTCCGAAAATATGATAATAGAGTTTGGCAAACTCAGTTGAAGCAGCCCTGATATTGGCCGAGAGTTTCTCTGTCGTTCACCCAGTGCATGCTGGGACACGCTTAAGCCCTGACCAGGAGTAAGTGGGTGTTGAGATTAGATGGAGGAACAGATGGTTCCAGTCAAGCTTCCTTAATCTTTAAACGTATTTCTGAGGCTGTGGACGGGGATCTGTAGCTTACGTTAGATATCGTGGATCAGATTGGATCTCCTGTTTTGGGAACTTTGTAGACATCGTTCTCCTTTTATTACCCCAGACGTCCCCGTCTGACTTTGTTATACCCATAGACTGTATAAAACCTGGACGTAGTCTCCGTAAGGTCACCCATGATTGACTGTAGAGCTGTCCTACTAGCTAACTCTTCCTGGACTGGGACTGAACACAGCATCCAAGACCAACAAAGGCCAATCTGACGACAGGAAATACAGTGCTAGCTGAGGTTTGTTCCCCAGGTTTGGCTCCTGGCATCCTGGGAGTGAGTCAGCTGACCTATGGCTAACTGAGCAAACCATGTAGGTACCAGGCATGCAGTACAAGGATTAGGACTACAGTATCAGGACACTCTGTAAATGACCTCGGTACTGAGATCCCTGTGTGGAGGCTGCTGAGCCCGGTTCTACTGCCCTCGAACGGCAGTCAGGGATTAGCTACTTTACAAGGCTTTTAGAAACATTAAAAACTGGGACCCCAGAGGTAAAAGTAATGGGGACACATCTACTTGCAATGTATAAGAGGGTATTTAAAGCATGGTATAATTTTAAAAGGCCGGCTTCCTGTTGTAACAGTCGTTTATAAATGATGATACAGCTCTGAGGCGATGTGTCCACAGGGAAGCCCTTTTCACAGCACAGTAGTTCCTGTTCCTGGGAACCCTGTTTCACCATCCAGCCAGTGTTGAGTGATTAGCATGATTTTTAGCACTCGAGGTTAAAAATACTACAACTTTTAGCTGAGGAGAGCCATATTTTTAAATGGGTTTCGAGTAGTTGCTTAGCAACAACAAGAGTTACGCACAGCAGTTCCTCTCAGCATCTGTTTAGCATTTGTTTTTAAGGAGATGCCCAGTGGACACACAGAGCTAATGCTCTTTGAAACACTCCGAGAGAGTTCATATTAAATTCTGCATGTGATCATTAATCATGCAGGAAGAGAGTGCAAGTTTTTATCATCTTAAAGGTCCAGTGTGTCAGAGGCTCTAATTATAGAATATAATATTCATAACTATGTTTACATTAGTGTGTAATCACCTGGAAATAAGAGCCTTCATGTCTTGTCATGTCCTTCCGTCTGTGTATGAGACTTTCTTACACAGAGTCTGCCATGAAAGGACAAACTAAACACTGGCTCTAGAAACTGCAAACGCTAGGAAGGATAGGGTGAGACAAGGGGGTTGCAATCATCAACTACACCACTTGATACCACTAAAGTCAGTAGTCTTTTAAGGGGCAGACCAATGTACATTTCCATCCATAATACATATATCGGCTCTCTGTAAGCTGTTGAATGTTTGGCCCACCGGGAAGAGGCCAGAACCGGAGCTGGGCAAGCAGACAATGCTGAGCTGGCTCTATGGACATAATGGCAGAGGAGAAGAGAGTGAAGAGGACGCTGACGGAGGAAGCTAAGAAGAGAAAAGGAGAGAGTGGGCGAGCAAGAAGCCGGACAAGAGTAAATCTGGGACTGACTTTTAGTGGTTGGTGAGAGCTTGGTGAAATAAAGGCTGAAAGACAGGCCGAGCTGGGCTGACTGCTGTTGGACTAGTCAGTAATATTAGCTGCTGCTGTGTCTGCTGTTGGTGACCTGCTTGATGTTTGGCTGTTAGCAAAGTTGTCGACTCGCTAGTTTTTGATCAGAAGTAATGTAATCAGAACAAATACTCGAGTACAGCTGAACATAGTTACCACAGTGGGATTACACTGGGGAAGCTAAAACACAAATACCCTCACAGAAGTCATTACACTGTGTGTTAGGCTGTGTGTTAAGCTGTGTGTTAGGCTGTGTGTTACACTGTGTGTTAGGCTGTGTGTTACGCTGTGTGTTACGCTGTGTGTTACACTGTGTGTTACGCTGTGTGTTAGGCTGTGTGTTAGGCTGTGTGTTACGCTGTGTGTTACGCTGTGTGTTACGCTGTGTGTTAGGCTGTGTGTTACGCTGTGTGTTACGCTGTGTGTTAGGCTGTGTGTTACACTGTGTGTTACGCTGTGTGTTAGGCTGTGTGTTACGCTGTGTGTTACACTGTGTGTTAGGCTGTGTGTTACGCTGTGTGTTACGCTGTGTGTTACACTGTGTGTTACGCTGTGTGTTAGGCTGTGTGTTAGGCTGTGTGTTACGCTGTGTGTTACGCTGTGTGTTACGCTGTGTGTTAGGCTGTGTGTTACGCTGTGTGTTAGGCTGTGTGTTAGGCTGTGTGTTACACTGTGTGTTACTCTGTGTGTTACACTGTGTGTTAGGCTGTGTCCTGAAGACAAATCCAGCCCATCATTTTTGGTTCATTCATTGTGCTCAGGCAAAGCTCATATAGGTTCATTTATAGTATGAATGGTTATAAACTTGGCGCTCTGTTCCTGAGGGTGCTCCTCAATCAGAGCAGCAGCGCTGAAGTCAGCAATAAAGCCCCGAGTGCTTTACAAACCAGAGCCCAGCAGACACACAAAATGCACACTGTTCTTATTTACAGCAGAGAGAGAGGAGCTGTACCGGGAGCAAGGTTCACAAACACGTTTACACCAGAGAGCTGCTCGACGCTGCTGCCTACTGCCAGCCACCGGAGCCACGGGGGAAACGGTAAAGTACGTGCTTGGCTCAAGTTCACCTCAACAGGAGAAGAGAGCTTGTGTGGCACTCTCCTTTAATCCTACAGGAACACAAAGGAAGAGATCCGGAGTAACACAGAGAGCGATACAAGCCGAGTAACTGGAAACAATATTAGATGCACATTCAGTAAGTTGGAGGAGCTGCTGGTCTAATGTTTAAGCCACTTTTCAGTGAATTTAGTGCAAGAGCCCTTATCTGAGATTAGTTCAGTTATTCAGATATTAGTTTATGTTGTTGTTTTGCATTTAAATGGTGCAAATTAATCAAAGTGCCTCAATCTGACAACCTGGTGCAAGTATTTGAACATACAAATAATGAATGTGTAGTCTGTGTTCACTGTATGAGACGTTAAGTTGAAGGTGACGAGGGAGTATTGACGAGGTCAGCGAGGACTCGGCAATACATTTTTCTTCCTGAGCCTCTTGGCAGATTAATGCGGTCAGCAGCCACTAATGGAAATCAACATTTTCCAGGAAACTGATGATTTTTATTTTAATTGCAAAGTGGCTGCTGTTAAAAAAAAAAAAAAATGGCTGGTTTGAAATGTGGATCAGATTGTGTTGAGGTCCAAACAGCTGGGAATGGCTGAAAATTGCATTTTTTCTCTTTATTAAAAAAGGACAGACGCAGACATGAAGCCAAAAGTGCCATAAAAACTGCAGTTCCTCTAACGTCCACTTGAGGCTGGCTCCAGAAGTGAGTCAGTCTCCATAAGTCCCCATGTTCAAATGTCCAACTTCACAGCAGAAATAAACATGTTTACAGCCTGGTACAAAAAACAGTTTTGGTCTCTGTAGCTAATTTCCCCGTTCATGACAACTGTACTGAGGGTGAATTTATATACAACTCACCTGTTCAGATTATATTAAGGCTTAAAGTTATGCAGGATTAAGAGCGTGGACGCTTTGATTGACAGGTGGGTGTCGTTACAGGTGACTTGTTTGAGCAACCAGGCTTCATCCAGCCCGCCTCAGGTCCATCGATGATCCACGTCTTTTTAGATTAATCGGGGGGTGGCGGACGCAGGACTCAGCTTCATATCTATCTCTTCATATCTGTCTATGGGTATGACATGCACAACAAAGGTCACCATGCGCTGTAACAAGGAGCTCAAGATTTGCAACTTTTCCTTGCTACTGTTGCCAAGTGTTTGCTCATGCCGGCAGTTGTTCGAGCTCTGTAAATGATATTATAATGTATGGTCTAAACTTTCTTCTGCTGTGAGTTCATGCTGTGATCCATCTTTACTACTTTTACTCAGACCAGGACTGTAGATTTATTCAGGATATCTGGGTCAATCATCTCGACTCGAAACACCGGCTGACACAACAGGAGGGAACCGAGTCTCCTCTGCACCTCTAGCTGGCACACAAACTACACCCATCCACCCTGCAGACGGAGACGTATGGCTCTTTGAAATGAAACTGTCCAATTTGTCTGTCTCTGAGAGAAAATACACAATCTCAGAGGTACAACCGAGCTCTAAAGTTTCTTCTTGTTTTTTGGAAAATCTCTTTTGTGTCGACTATTTGTGGATTCAGCCTCCCTCCTTCCTCTGTCCGTCTCAAACTGCCTCCTCTGCCTCTTTCCCCAGCCGGAGTGAGTAATCACACCTTCACATCCAGTGGGAACGAACACGAAAAACACACACACACACACACACACACACACACACACACACACACACACACACACCGACACCGTTTAACACATCTTCACCACCTCAGCGCTATAAAAACCAACCGAGCAGATCTCACACGATGATGAGAGGCTGTTCTCTCTCACTGGAGCTCGTGTTCAGGCCATCTTCATATTAACAAAGTAAAACTAAACAATGATACGTGCATAAAATTTCAGCACCGAGCAACTACTCATGTTTAGCCTCACAGGGCGGCTTCCGGCAGCGCTGCAGCGCTTGCTCGAGTTGACTAAATCAAACTTTTACTTTGCTTTTTATCGCTGCATTGGCCTTTTGCTTTTCAGAGTCAGGGGACAAAATATGAAGATGTTAATCACTCCGACAGGCCGCAGATTTAGAAAGAGGCCACCAGAACGCCTGCATTAACTAACAGCCACAGAACATAAAACTACATCAGTGGTTTTTCTAGCTGTGGCTCTGGGACCAAAGGTGGGTCTCCAGAGGGTAAGAGATTATCACAGCTTGGCATTAATACGTAATAGGATTTTATTCGGTCTGACAGCTCCGATATCTAACGGGACATTTGCAACACATCTTTTCCATTAACGCCATCCCGCTCCACTTTCACACCTGACAAATGAGAAGAGCGAGCGCTTTGTTCTGAGGTTTGGTTCGGTTTCACTCGAGGTCTGACGTGCCCGGTCGTGTAACTCACGAGGTTTAAACGATGATTTGCACATTAAACGTAATAAATACTTCAAAATGTTGCAGTTTTATTGTGAAAAACGCCAAGTTGAACTTGTCTTAGCTGTTTTTGTCTTCACCAGCCAGTGAAAAATATAAATATAACTGTCTTATGCTCGTCAGTTGCTCCACTTTGTTCACCAGCTAGTCGCTCACTTGATCTTCAGTTTGGTGCCGATCATGTAATGTTCATTGGGCTTATCAGAGCTGAAGAAAGCTGCATGCTTTGACTGGAAATGACACAGGTGAACAAAACAGTAAAGGCTGTAAAAACATGAGCTAAAAGACGCTAAAATGCTCCGTAAAGCTCCAGAGTCTGGAGATAATTCTGAGTGGCTTTTTATCCTTTAAGTTTGATTAGTGTAGCTTCAAGATAAGAAGCACAAAACACAATAAAAATACACGATGCACACCCACGATGCAGACCTGGTGCAGGTGAGCTGCCCTTTAAAAGAATCAGCAGACTGTGAGGGTGCGAGCAGAGCGAGAGCTCCATCATCACGGGTCTTAAAGGACAGCAAATTTGGCAAATTTGACCTGAGAGAGCGAGCTGATGAGTGCAGGTGAAGAAAGTTCAGCCACATAATCAGGAGCCTGAGCGTGCCACGCTCTGGAAGTACGTGGGAGAATTTTAAAAGGAAAAAGTCTGTGGACACAAATTATACCACGAGCAGGGAGTGAGACATGGAGCACAGATGAATTACCTTTAAAGGCTCAGTGTGAAGGATTTAGTGGCATAGTTCCTGATTGTAACCCCCTCGTTTCACCCTCTCCTTCCTACTGTCACGACATGGCTCGATAAAATTACCCAAACAAGCCCCCATCTTTGACCTGACCTTCACCTCTGAGGCCACGACAAATAGGAGGGAGGTGCAGGCCGTGAAGTTAGCAGTGAAGGTGTGTGCATGCAACAAGCCGTGATGTAAGACGCTGGATGGCTGAAAAGATAACAATGTCAGACAACTAAGAGTGCAGACGAGCCAGAGAGGACGGCCTCTTCAGAGCTGAGGCGGCATCATGTCATGACAAGTGTGTTGATAAATCCTCCCTCCTCTTTGATCAAGCTTCATTAAACCTCTCAGCATGAGACATCTTGAGACTCCTCTGCACTTTTTCACCGACTGATCTGACCATCGATGGACCATCACAGGCTCTATAGAGACAGTTCGTCCATGCGTGTGTCCGTCTGTCGTCTGTAGATAGAAAAGTTTCATTCTAAGGTAACAAAGACAAAACATAAAGATTCTTATTTCCAGGTGATTAAACACGGATGAAAACAGAGTTATGAAGATGATATTCTGTAAATAGAGCTCCACGTTTCATCTGGCGACCTACATCAGATGCTCAAGGTCACTTCAGCAGCTACATAAACACGACACGTCCGCTCTGCCGTACCACAGCTCTCATAACGCCGGGCGTTAAACTCACTCTGACAAGTCGGACTGCCAATTTAATCAGGTAATCTGTAATGTGTAACTGATTACTTTCAGGAAGTTACCAGTGTGAGACCTTCTAATAGGATGTGAGTCAGCCTGGCGTCTTCCAAATCAGAGGGGACGCTCCCAACACCTCGGATCCATTAGCAAACGTCCTGCTTCATTTTCACACCCGTCAAACTGGCTGCTGCGCCGCTGAAAAACAAAAGCGCTGAGGCAAATCACCTGGGACTGCACAGAAAGAGCCTCTCAACTGTTATTGCAACACGCTGCCGGAGCTTTCTAAAGGATGCATTCTCTCAGTCTAAATCCTGGACCTGCAGCAGAGAGAGGAGGTCCGTCCACGCTGAATGTGAGCCTGAACTTCAGGTCACTGAGACAGGAAGGTCACAACTTCTGGAAACATGTCAGAGCATCAGTATAGTACTTTGGATGAAAGCAACGTCTGTTACCTCCTGTTGATCCACACTGACCTGTGATCAGGTGAACGGTGTCTCTGTCATTCGTACGTCTGTTCTCACACTATGTAACTTTGGGCTCGGGTCGGGAGAAGTACGTAACGCTTTACAGCACTAAGAAGCTGCTGGACTGATTTTTAGTCTGTGGCTTCAAGAAATAAAAGACAGATATAAATATATATAACTGATTTGGTCCTTTCTGGTGGCAGAGCTGAGGAGCAAAGGGCTTCTGGTCACGACAGCTGACTGGGAGAGGAAGCACAAATTCCCAGAGGAGATAACTCACATCCTTCAGACCTGATACTGTCCTCTGGTCTACCAAGCAGGTCATTCTCATGAGGTTTAGAGTGCCCTGGGAAGAGAGGAAGCAGGACCCACATGAAGGCAAGCTAAAGAAATATCAAGCAGTCCATTGGGATTGAAAACCCGACCGGGAGCCAACGTCACCAAGGAGGCAGAGGCGGCATCCTGGTGGATCTGGATAAAGAGGAATGAGCGATGGCAGAACCGAGTGCTGGACAGCGGAGGAGGTTTAAATCAACGAAACAAGGAGGAATGGAGGTGCAGACAGCATCCAACTCAGCCCCGGTTTGGAGGGAAAGAAGACTGACAGATGGTGCAGGAGCGAGTACCTGCAGAGGTGAGCCAGCTGCGATAACTCTTATCCTATTTTGCATACGCACATAAAGTACGGTTTATTATTATGCAGTATTTTTCAGAGGTCAACGCACCATGAGACTGTGAAACAAGTATTTAAATAAATGCCTCTCTGCCTTTTTTCAGGGATTGTACGGGAACACTGGCTAAAGTCTAGACACTGAACTGTAGGTGGAATAAATATTTAGTGCCGACTTTGGCAGAGCTGCTGCTAACTCGAGTACATCGCAGGGTAACATCAACAAAATAAAATAAATCCCCTTCACTGACATTTAAAAAAACACGTGCTTCTCCAAGCTGTCAAAGAGTTTGGTAAGTCAACCTTTTCCTGCAGGAGTCCAGCACCATGCAGCGCACGATGTGTGTGTGTGTGTGTGTGCTTATTGGTGCAAACTCCATCCTAAATCCTCCTCTGACCTTGTGTGAACCCTGCCCAGTGACAAGCAAGCCACAACACGCACAAACACACAAACACACACACACAGTCATGCCAGAAGCAGGATGCGATGGCGGGGATGCCAGCCTGTCGTGTCTCATGCTGCGTGTAGTTCAAGAGGTGGACAGACGGACAGTTTCCTCTCTGACTGTAAGATACATTTCCACCACCTGCTACAAGTGACTCAGGGCACAGGGAACATGTTTGTGTGCGCTGCAGTGAGCGAGGTGTTTTCAGATCGGTTTGGATCCACAGAACACGTGAAGAGAATCTTTTGTGGCTTCACACTAACTCTGAACCCAACAGTGAAAAAATTCAGACATAAGACGACGTGGCAGCTCTGGTTTTGGAAGGACATCTCCCTTCATATTATTAATAGGGGTAAAAAAACAAACACACACACATTGTATTGAATGACAGCATACTGCATGAGCACACAGTTTGGAAGGACGACTTCAGCACAGCGCAGAAATAGACACTTTGGAAGGACGAGCTTCCCTTACTGTGCTAAAAGGGAGATTTTTGGATGGAGATCGTCCTCTCAGAGAGGTCAGAGGTGAGAGTGATGACATCCAAGAGGCTAATTACACTTTCTGACATTGGACAGCTTCAAAATGATAAAACTGGAATGAAATAGAGGCAACAGCAGAGAGCTGCGAGCAGACGAGGCAGCTAAAGATATAAAAAAATCCCAACAAGTCCTGAGATGAACAGAAACTGACCTCACAGCTACCGTGTGACTAAAGTTTGGTTAAGCTTTGTTGTTGTTGTCACGGTTACTGTAATAACCATGTGGTTAACGTCTGGGATCGAAGCTGACCGGACCTCTTCCCTCTGCAAGAGACCCCGAAACCTCGCCGTGCACGTCTCTGTCACATCCTGCATCGACTTCAAACCCACCAGGAGCGTTTCTCCCTCCAGACTTTGTTTACTGGCTCAGATTTGGTCATTTTCCTGGTTCATGTTCTTCTAAACATGCTTCTACACGTGGAAATATGCTACGTACTTCATTTGTTTCTCTTTTGTCTGTTTTTTGCACGGGGAGTTTTATTTTGAAAATCCAGCGGATTCTCTGTGCTGTTTCTGTGTCGGCTTCCTGTCAGCTCGAGGTGCTCTGTGGAAACTGACGCGGGCTGCTCGCGGCGTCCGTCAAAAATAGAACAGACGCGTTGAATTCAATGCGGAGCCGAGCGGAGGCCCGCTTCTGGGACGCTCCTGAACCGGACCGCGGCGGAGCCGGTGGGGTTTGCTCCGGATCGATGGGGGTCATAATTTCTTACAGCTGCTAGAGGGCGCTGTCACTGAAACAGATTTGATTTCTACTGAAACAATTGATGCTGTGAGGACAGTGTGCATTTATATCTTCAGATTTAAAGTCATCGAGGACCTTAAACCACCAACACAAACTGGGATGGAGATGGTATTTTCCATTTGCATTAAGCTCATTTCACAGTGATATTATTACCAACTGCAGCTCACCAAACAGAGCCGACAACAATTTAAAGTTTACTGCAAAGTTTCCGTCTAGATGACTTTAACAAACAGAGAAGATGGAGGCAAACCAGGCTGTGAAAGCAGAGGTGTACCCACAACGCTTCACGTCTCATTTAGACGAGTTCCTGTGTGTTTTGTTGTGCAGCCCTGAGGCCTCGTTACAGGAACCTGCTCAGTCTCAAATCTTCACATCTTCAAATCTTCAAGTCTCTCTTTAAGATGTTTTAGGATTTTAGGATGGCTGCACAGTGAAGAGCGACACGAGCAGAAGTTTACTCAAACTGTATGACGACGCTTTAAACGTCCTAATTATACATCGACTGCCGAGATGAACAACTTCTAATTTCGTCTCCGTGGGTTTCTTCTCCTCCGCCGACATGATTAATGCCTCCGACTCATCGAAGCTAAAATTGAACGCTCGTCTTTTTCTTGTCCGTTGTGTGACGAGCTAGCCGGTGACGAGGGGAGGCGAGGACAGCCGTTGTCATGGATACAGGCGGTCTCGTGCACGTCCTGAACACAGATACAGACGTGGCGAGACTCGAGTTTACAGTTCTGGTTCAGTTAGTTATGAAAAGATTCGAGGTGTCAGACACAGACATGAGTTTATGTTGAACATTTTCACTAAATTAACTCCAAATAAACTTATTAAACATCCAAATTCATCATCTACTCATTTATAAGAAGCTTTTCGGTGCATGAAAGGACTGCGAAATGTCTGTCAGCTGATTTTTGTACCTTTGTCTCTTTGCAGGACAGGCTTCTCCTGAGTTTGACGTTAATTCAAAATACTGAACATGAACTAGTTAGACGGCTTTTAATATGATACTCCGCTCACGACGTCACCTCAGCATCATCCCATAAACATCGTCGCCATAAAGAGACATTAGATGTTTAATTAAACCAGTTTTAATCGAAACACGACGAAAAGACGAGGATGAAACATGACACAGAGTTCATACACACGTGATTATGTAATGTTGGAGTGATGCTACATGAAGCTGGACGTCATGGAGGATTATAACCGGACACTTGTGTTCGTAATCTTAGAATCAGCTTTTCATACACCGATGCAACAACAGCTACTGTATGCCAACAATGGCCTTGTCACCATGGCAACGACGGGTGAGTCACCATGGCAAATATATGACATTGCGATTATTGAAACATACATGCTGACATAGAGAAGAAAACACACTTTCAACCTCTGTGGAAACTCTCTCTCTCTCACACACACACACACACACACACACACACACACACACACACACACACACCCGAATGACAGAAGCTCTATTTGGAAACAGACGCACACCTTCATGTCCAAATGGAGTTAGATGATCGCAGCTACTTACAGGTGTGAGCGGCTGATAGATCCACTCGTTTCTCTCCTTCCTGCTTCTGTTTCTCTGATTCGAACGCTGGCGAGCGACTAAAAAAGCAATCCAACCCGGCAGACGGGAAGAAAATCATAGCCTGTCAAACGACTTGAGATCCACTCACAATGTACTGGAGCAACACTCTCTCTCTCTGTGTTTGTGTACCTAAGCCTTATTCTTCCTCCCTCCCATCCTCTGACCTGCTCCCAGTCTCCATCTTTCTCATCTTTCTTTATCTCTCTCCCTCTCTCTCTCTCTCAGCCACCCACCCACCCACAGGCCAGTCTGCAGCAGTAAGCTCCTCACCACTTTTTGCAATGTTGGAGCAAGCTGCAGGAGATACAGCGAGGTGTGCACTCTAAAGATATACTCATATATATATACACACACAGTGCACGTGATGATAAAGACGCCTGACAGCAGCAGAGTTTATGTCCTGAGGCTGCTGCCCGCAGAGAGACGTGAAATCTGATGTAATAAGCGACGACGTGCAAAACAGCAACCTGAAATAAACAATGTGAGTGCAACATGATTCAAAGATTGTGGAGCAACAGATACTTTCCTCAGTTTGTTTCATTATTTCCTCTTATTCACCTGAAGTCCACACACTACCTGATCACAGGATGAAGTCAGGGGAGTTCAGTCCGCCTCACAAACTGAACCTAAACGCACATTTTATACGTTTAAATCTATTTGAGTCTCTTCTTGGACATGGTGGAAACCTGAAGTTCAGAATCTGTGAGATGGTGAAAAACACGTTTTAGTCGCCGTTCTCTCTTCTTCTGGCAACAAACAAGGCGAGCTGCTGAAAAAGCCTGAAGGCTCTTTGAGTGTGAAAAAGAGCAGCGAGCAGCTCGGCCTGCGTTTCAAAGAGAGACCTATAAAGATATGGACGGGTTTATGGCGTCTTTAGCTGCTACATAAATGCTGCTAATAGAAAAGATTTGGTGGTTTGGAGTATTCTTCTTATTCTTATAGATAAATCTCACAGTACATAACAAACGAGAAGACGACACACACACACACCTCACACTGAGGTAGAAGAATGTCACGTGTGTGTGAGGTTTCCCTCGAGAGCTTCAGACGTGGGCGAGGCCAACATCACCGTAAAGTGGAGAAAGACTGAAGAACAAGAACAAGAGCGCATAAAGTGCATCATAAAACACATGAAATAAACCTTAAAGACGAGTCTGGATTCTTCTTTTTAACTCTCTCATTGTCATAATCAAAACTTAAATATTAAAGGTAATGTTCTAAAGTTATGACACAGTTTGGAAGACTGTTACTCGGAGGTTAGTACTGTTGTGTATAAATACACATTTCCTCCCGTCAGTAGAAATGCTGTTTTTCATATAATTAAACATGAAAATACTGTAAAAAAAACAGGTTTTCCCATGAAATATTACAGTGTTTTCTGTGCAATTAACAACCTTTAAATATAAAATACTACGTCATCTCTATGAATGACCTTAAAATGCTGCGTAAAATAAAGGTTTGGCCATGAATGACTGTGTTTTATGGCATATTTTACGGCATTTTACTGTAATGGGTTGGCGTTTTTTCACCGTAAAATCTACAAACATTTGTTTTTTACAGTGTACTGTGTTTGAAGACTTTATGCACATCATCAGGCTGACAAACTTTATTAAGAAACAAACATTTAAGAAAGTAAATAGAAAAATGTGGGTGAGACCGTTTAAATAAATAACATCTTTAGTTTAAGCTTGTTTGTCACTTTACAGACACACACCGAGTTTGTTTGTGTTGATTATATTAAGTTATATTTAAGTATTGTTAAATTTAGTTATAGTTTGATTTATTTATTTACTTACTCACCATGTGGTCAGAGACAACATGAGGAAGTGCTGCAACATTTCCTGTATTTATACTCCGGCTGACATGATTGGAGGGAGGTCATTGGACTAGTCCAAGTGAGAGGGGGGGGGGGTTAGGTCAATTAGTCCTTTAGGTTTGTTTATTTATTTCATTCATGTATGGTTGAAATGTTGATTAGAACAGGTGAGTGTTTTTACTGTAACCTGTGTGACTGAGTGACTCTGTAAACTTAAATTAGGAGCCAGTTGAGCTAGTTGTAATATTCGTTGTTATAAGTTGAGTTTTGTACATATTTTCCTGGTCAGGCTTCCCAACAAATGTACAGAGAGAAAAATATACACCGATATATAAAATATGATATAATTAGGAACATATATTAAAGTCTACATCATCTATATTCAAAACATATAAAGAGAAGAAATCTAAACCCAGTTCAGCTCGATCAAATCCAAAAAGCAAAATGAGACATCTTGTAAGTAAAAATGTAAGTAAGTCTGTTCTGTTGTCTCCTATAGGAGATGTCACACTGACGAACACGTCGCCTGTCACTTCGACAGCAAGTCTGCTGCCGTTACCGTCATGAGAGCTGACTGTGTGATGAGCCGTGTGATTGGCTGTTTACCTCCACGCCGACTCTATAATTAGGTTAATTATGGGAGGTTAGCAAACGCACGTAAACAGAGTCTGATCTGTTTTAGGGCCTTCGATCCACAGTCACCTCTGTGTGTGTGTGTGTGTGTGTGTGTGTGTGTGTGTGTGTGTCAAAGGCCAGAACCAGAGGTGTCATTTTAACACTGCGCTGTTAGCTTCACTCCACAGAGCTGTCAGTCAAACTACACAACAAATGACAACACGGGCCTGAGGAGAGGCGACAGATCAGAGTAACACCGAGCCGGTCCACGCTGAGATCAGTCATGAATAATTTTATCTATACAGCAACTGGATTACAATGATTACTGCGCACAAACAGTCATTTACTGTGGGTTTCACAGCAGTTACTTATGGACTCTTCCACATGTAGCTCCCTTGTATCATGAATCTGTATGTTTCTAAGTTTGTGTGTGTGTAAAGCTGCTCCAATCAAACTGCCCGCAGTGGGATCAATAAAGTTGTTTTGAATTTGCACAATAAAATATCCTGCATACTGTGAATACTGAGTACATTCCTGCACAAACTGTGCAGCTCTTTTCATTTTAACAACAGATTGTACATATATTTACATCCTTATATTTTGACTTAATGTTTGTTTCATATTCTGATTCTATTAAACTGTGTCGGTGTTCCTAATAAAGTGTGTTTTCTGCTGCAAACAGACATTTTGACATGTCATAACAGGTGCATTAAATAAGTGATGAAGCTGCGTTCTTGGTGCCTGAACGTCTGCTGTTAAAAGATCCAGGAGTAGTTTATGAACGTCATATCTGGGTGACAGCTTTGTTAATGCTGGCGGAGCTGCAGACCTCCACAGATTACAAAGGAGGCACGTTACGTCCCTCCAGAATCTGGAAAGGGAAAGTTAGATATTCACAGAGACGTGCACGCACCATCCAGACGGCCTGAAGACATTTTGAAGTTTCTGCTATAAGACACACGACGAAGCTTCGTCCTTAAACAACCTCCGCCGACCGCACGCCGATCATCTCCAGGCGTTAGCGCCTGACTGAGACGGTCAGAGGAAGAATCCAGAAGTGTGTCGTGTTTGCTTCTGATTGATTTTTCACTTTTTTTATGGAAACTTTGAAGCTCTGAGGGATTCAGTGTCTCTTCTTTGTTTCAGACACGTCGTACAGCCTGCAGAATTAATCTTGATTTTGGTCTTTCTGCCTCCAGTTTTATTTAAATATTGCTCAGCGATTGGAGGTTTTCCTTCCTGACTCAGTGCAGGTCTCCTCTGTCAGACTCGACTGTATCATTTTCCATCTTTCTGTCTGATTTATGTCTGTCCTTCTCTGTCTCCCACCATCTGCTCTCATGCTGTACTGATTTTGGTGAGATTATTGGATCACCTTCACTTGTTTGGCTGACTGTAGCAAACTTCAGACTCCATCAGACTCTATATACACTCTGTGTGTCTGACACATAGCTCTCTTAACTTACAGCGTCTTCTGTTCACGTTACACGCAGCTTTATTAACCAGCCTTGACTTAACAGGTGATGGTGTGATTTCTTTCTGCTCCGTGACGTTGTTTCTTTGCGTCTTCGCTGACGACGTTTTGCATGTTCGCTCTTGCTTTCTCGGCTTCCTTTTCTGAGCGTTCAAAAATAACACGGCTCTGCTCTCAGAGACACTAAATAAAACCCTCGTGTGTGTCTGAGATGTTTTTAACCTCGTCCACTCCGTGTGGATGTTGACATCCTCGACCATTACTGTCTTTCAGCGGCTGGTGCTGGATCAGTTTCTGGATCACGTCGTGCAAGCTTGTCAGGAAGGGAACACTGCTAAGTTACCGGTATGGCCACAGAGCTCCTTTGGCCTCTCACATTAAGACGTCTGAACAAAAATGGGTTCTACGGGACAGACAGGTCCACTTTCTGCTAATCCTATGTAAGACTAAAAGTGTGTGTGTTTGAATATTTCAGGCTTGGAATTGCAAAAATTGTGGTTGACTGTAAAGTTGAGACTCTTGTGGATTCAATGAGCACAACTCTTGGAACCACAACCTAGAGACCGAGGCGAGGGTCTTCAGAGGATGAACACCAGAGCCACACTGAGCTTCTCATGGAGACTACGTCCATGCTTTATACAGTCTATGTACCGAATCACAGCATGGATTTTTCCACGGCGTTCCTCGATGTCTTGGTGTCTTAAAGTCTTATTTTGAAGGCATCTTTGACTGTGTTTGGTTCAAATCTGTTGGCCCGACAGCCCAAAAATGGCTTACATGACATAAGAGAGCGTGGTAATGTGTTCAGACCGCATACACCGTGAACTTTCAACATCTGAACGGGCGTCTTAACAATGTTTCTGACAGATTACTGACCAGAAGAACTGAGACACGCAGCATCTCAAATTAATCTTCACGTTCCAGATACCATTTCTATGGGGCTTATACTGTTGACCTAAAGATCCCCTGACCCTCCTAAAAAGATTTAAAATATGTGTATTACAGGGAGGATGCAGTGGAACAACACGAACCTCAACATGTTAAAACACTGCTGCAGTAAGAGATGAGGAAAGCAACATGAACGTCTTCGACGTTCACAAACTGAACGATGAACTTCATCTGAGATTCTCCTCGTGAGTTCACGTCCGTCTGCAGCTTCTTCTTCACAAAGTGTCATTGTTTCTGTGAAGAGCTGGACGAGGCCTCCTCCTCCTACTGCATGTCTGTCCTGTCATTCCCCTCTGTTTGTCTTCACACACACACACACACACACCCACACACACCCACCCACGTATCCACACACACGTTTCACAGCAAAGAAATGTCTCCATCTGCGTTTATCCTCCACATCTTCACACCCCTCCATCATTGTTCGGTTGTCACCACTCCCTCTCCTCCTGCCTTTCTGTTCACACATCTATCTCGCCCACACACACACACACACACACACACACACACACACACACACACTTATCTACTTTGACATCGGCATGTCAGAGACGACAGAGAGAGAAAATTAGAGAATGACAGAGAGAGAAAAACAAGCAGGAGAAAGAAGAAGGAGGCAGAGAGAGATGGATGGAGAAAAGGAGGAGACATGATGTGTCTTACACACTCCACCTTTCTGCTTCCTTCTCCTCCTTCTCGATACTCACCCTCCCTCTCCACCTTCTCCGTCCTTTCTCACTCCTCTTACTGTTCAAATATAAATTTGCCTGATCGGAATGATGAATTATTAAGCAGAGTATCGACAGGAAGGTTGTAAAGAGCTGAAAACGTCATTAGAATGATAATGTTGAGTGTAAGAATGTAATAAATACACTAAAAAACTACTCTGCTACATCACGGCTCGATAATAAGGATTGCCCAGGGCAAGTAAAACGCCACGCCGGGCTACTAAATCTAGTAAATCACTTCCTCGACCGGACTGCTCTGTTGAAAGCTGCACATGCTCAGTACGTGAGTGAAGACAGAGTGTATGAGCTGAGGCACGAACACTTCACTTATCCTGCAGCAGCCGTTTATTAACTGTGTTGCTCAGTTCGCTGCAAAGTTTCTGAAAGTTGCAGATCAGAGCCGACAGCATCTCGCTTGCATGGCAGCTCCGAGTCTTTCTGTTATTTGATATCCAATAATAAATAAAACGATTTGTCGAGGGGCGAGTAAATATTCACTCTGGGTAAATAGATTTCTAAAACAATAACACTGATCTCTGTTTGTGGTGTTATAATACAAAGCAAACAGTCTACAAACATGCCAGCTGTGACATATTTCAGTCTGGAACAAACACCAACCGACCAACGCTGCGATCCCTGGAGCCGCACTGCTAGCAAGACTAAACACTAAAAATAAATAGCTGCAAACTAAAATCATTAAAAAACAAAAGAACATTCCAGTTATGACGAAGCACAGTTCACAAACTGAAAGAATAAAAACAGGAGTCAGTGTTCTGCTGGTTTCCTCTCAGGATGTGACACGCTGATAGATTTTGCTTGTGGATTTTGGTATTTGGGTTGAACTGTTACAAACATTCTGCAGGCTGTGTGTGTGTGTGTGTGTGTGTGTACAGCCATGTCAGCGGTCAGCCTCGGTCAGCTCGCACTTATCATTTATTTACTTATTTTCTGCTGATGCGAGATAATCTGCCCTGAACTCTGCCACTGAACAACACGTACGTTTATTTGGAGTTTCTGTCGTAGAAGCTCGTTTTTTCTCTCTTTGTCAGCTGAGGTCTCTTCTTCCCCCTCACATCTATCATTCTCTTTTTCCACTGCTTTCTCCCTGTCACCTCTTTTCTGTCTTCTTAACACACACACACACACACACACACACACAGCTATGTCTAAATTCCCTGTGGCAGTGTGCAAAGGCCATGCACACAATACACCGGAGAGGGAAAGCACAAGAGAGTGTGTTCACAAAAGAAGGACGCCGAAAGACAAAGATGTAACCAGCGAAGGACACATATGCACTGTGCATGTGTGTGTGTGTGTGTGTGTGTGTGTGTGTGTGTGTGTGTGTGTGTGTGTGTGCGTCACTGCCTTTCTGCTCTGCTGCATTTGTCACCTCTGCAGGCTTCGGTGCCACCGAACATCCATTTACTGAGACTTCAGCACGTCACTGTGAGTGTGTGTGTGTGTGTGTGTGTGTGTGTGTGTGTGTGTGTGTGTGTGTGTGTGTGTGTGTGTGTGTTCATCTATGTGTCTGCAGGATGCACACACGTTACATGTCTTAAACCTACTGTATGTGTGTGTGTGTCGTTGTTCATCAATACATGACACATTTTATAACAGTGCTGTCAACAGTTTGAGGATCTGCTGTGTGTGTGTGTGTGTGTGTGTGTGTGTGTGTGTGTGTGTATTACTAAATATTACTAAACACTGCATTCTCTCTCATGACCAGCAGGGGGCACTCCACTGGATTCAATAAAAGATGATTGTATAGAGTCTTATGGAGAGATGAGCAGACGTCTCAGTTGATGCACGACCTCGGTAACAGTTTCTTCTTCCACACAGCGTGATGTTCGTTCAGTAAATTATGATCCCGTTCAGACTAACACAGACGATAAAGCAGAGGATGCTTCAGGGCATTCTCAGTGAGCCCGTCCAGCTCGACACAACAGGCTCACCAAACTCAGATCAGACGAGGCCGAGCCGATCAAACATGAGCACAGATTCTGTTCCTCGAGAACGTTCCAGCCAGAACCGCATTATTTCCTGCTTAAAAATGGCCACCATGACATTTTACTGTCATGGCTGGTGGTTTCATTTTTTACAGTGCACCAGGCTTTGTATTTCTGGCTTGTGTTGTCCCCTCTAACAAAAGAGGAGCTCACTGGGGGCTGGTGTTTGTCTCCATCGGGCACCCATACGTAACACTCTGTTATGTCAGCGTTCTTCATCCATCCACATGAAACATGAGCATTTGCCTTCTCAGTAACAAAACACACACACACACACACACTAATGTGAGGTCTGTCAGGATGGAAATAGAAAATCTGTCATGCAGACTGTCACAAAGACACTTTTGTGTTTCTGCAGTTAGGAGGAGGATGAGTGAAGCGAAGAAGCAGAAGACAGATGTTTGTATGTGCATACACAATAAACCACATTTAGTGACAGACAGTAACTGAAGAGCTGTAAGATGAAGAGAACAGACAGACGGCACCGCAGAGAAAAGAGAAATGACGGACAGATCTGACTGACGTTCAGCCTCCACATTTTCACACAGTGTGACTGTAAGTTCATCTGTAATGTTCTTTACTCATCTGTCAGTGCTCACAGGTACAGTTAAAAATAATGCTTCTTACATGGCGTTTAAAAGGTTCTCTTGTTTTACAAGGAGCCCCGCACAGCTGAAGAACCTCTTTATTCAGAGGACGGTTCTTCATAAAGGTTATGTGAATGTTGGTGGGTTTATAGCATAAAATTAAGGCTGCAGATCATGATTATTTTCTAAATTAATCTGCAAATATTTTGACCTATAAAAACTGTAAAGAAAACCCAAGTTGACATGTTAAAATATGTTGATCAATGAAGTCAAACGGAACGGAAGAACTCTGTCAATGTTCTTGTTTTTTAACATAATAATTTGATTTGAAATGCTCAAAGAAACAAGAACCCTAAAAGAGTCCTTTGGAGCACCAGCGGAGGTTCTTTAAAGACCCGCTGGCAGAAACGGCTCTCCTCTGAATAAAAGCTTGTTTGTGGAGTACAGCTCGGATCGTAGAAAGCAGATCCCATCTCTTTCTGTCGGTCTGACGTAGAACTCTTTTCGACAGTCGACCGGCTCGACTCAAAGGAGAAAGGAGATAAAGAACAGACGTTCCTGAAAACAAAACGTAGACACACAGAGAGAGAGACATCCTGTGGCACGTCTCCAGCTCTTTACCACCCTGTCTGAAAGTGTCAACATGCATCTTTGACACTGGATTCAGCTGCAAAACACACACAGACACACACACACACACGAGCGTACACACAGCCGGGAGTACAAAGTAAAAAACAAACTTAATGGCATCATTCTGTGTGAGTGGAGACGTAAGGCTGCGGGTTTCTCAGCACGAACATCAGAAATGAACGCTTCGAGCGAATGGAGATACTTTACATATCTGAGGGAACGCTGAGTGTTTCTGCGCAGCTGTCTCGCCGCACACGGCCCAGTGAACGACATAATGTGGACGTTCAGAGCTGCCATCACCGCCAACCGTTACCGAGCATCTTTAACACACAGAAACCAGCTCACCAACGAGAACCGACGACGCCGAAGTCACGGAGCGACAACTACAAACATCTTTTGTTTCTTCCAGGAGAAAGACTCATGAATACACGACGAAACTCCGATTTCCACAACAGCTTGAGAAGATGATGATGGCTGCCTTTTAGCAACCCGGGAGCAGGAAACAGTCCATTAGATGAGAGTTTGTTGGCTGTCATTAAGATTGTAACTTTTCCACACACACATGAAGGGAATATTGTGTGCTGCTTACCACATAGAGCTGCTTCCATAGTAAGGCCCACTCCTGCAGTGTCGACGTCACCTCAGTAACAATGGGGTCCTCCAGAGGCACCACAGTCTCATGTGGTCTGCACAGAGATACGACAGAAAAACACACAAACACTAACTTTAATCATCAAGATTCACAAGTGAAGTGCTTTAATGAAAGACAAAAGAGCCACATGTCCACATTAGAACTACATTTAACAGTGTAACAAGTGTGCGGACAGACAGAGAAACCCGACATACTGTTGACCTCGTTCGTCAGCAGAGAGCTCGGTCTATTGTGTTCAGTTTCATACAGTTAGGATCCAACAATGGTGAACTGTGTTCAGCCAGGTCAGGCAGACAAAGAGAGGCCAGTGTTCTGATCTGTGACAGCCGAGGACGGGCCGGCCTGTCTGTTTGGTGTGTAACTAATGAACGGACTGAATGTAACTGGGACATTTATACACTCAGTGAACTGATCGTGATTTCACCTGCACGTCACGTACAGTATGTGTTCCTGATGTCATGACGTTGTGTTGTTGTGTCATAACTTTAATAAAACTGATATTTACCAAAGAGACAAAGAGACAAAGAGACAAAGAGACAAAGAGCTACCTGGAAGGCTCGTCAACGTTTGACTTCAATGAGTTCACTTACAGGCATTTTGTAAAGTGAGACTTTATGAACCACTATTCATTTTATTAGTTAAGCCTGTTTGATGAGTTCGGCTCCTGTGATATCACACGTAGTTTCAACCAAGTCAGCTGATTGGTCAGCTAGACATTCAGAACGTGATTAAATCATCACCACACGCCGTGCTCGTCACTAAAAATATCTCCATGGTAACGTACCTGCAGAAGCTCCGTCCATTTTATCCATTTTATCCATTTTATATGATATTTTGTTTCTTGCAGCTGTTGAAAAACATTTATAGAATAATTAAATCAGCTTCCTTTAATGAAAATGTTTTATGGTGCTGTTAGACGGCGTCGTTGACGCAGGTGCTGCCTCGTCTGTGTGCAGCACATCAGAGGAAAAGTTGTTTTGGAAAATGCAAACTGATTCACGATTTCATTTGATAAAAAAACAAACATAATAACTGTTTCATTAAATTATCTTTTTCTGCAGACATCTTAGTCACTACAGGGCTGAATGTCTGCTGTTTATTCAGATCTCTAGAAAGCTTTAACATTAGCTGGCAGGGACGAGAAACGCTTTCATCTCGTCCATCTATTATCTACAGCTGCTCATCGTTTGCAGGGAGGCGACCCCAGCTGACACTGGGTGAGAATTTTAAACCTAGCCACAGGAAGGCAGCAGGCGTCTGGACCGAGAACCTTCAGGCCAAAACACGGTTACCACCCATGGAACCTGTTGCATAATCACAATACTGCACTCAAGGATGAGCTTTACCTCATTATTACAGAGGACCAACCAGTGATGTACTGTAGAGTTACTTGTCAACAGCTGCCAGTTAGTTACTGTGAATTTCACAGTGAGCGGTTTACAGTGTCATCATGTGTTGAATATCAGATGAAGTGTTGAAATTATAATGTTCCATGCAAACCCTGCTAGTGTTTGCAGACTGTACTGCACGCTCTGTGCTGACCCTCTGCTTCCTCCTTACACATCGTTTTCAACATGGGGAGTTGTTCGCTAACACTGAAAGCTGAGTCACCGTCTCAGCCCTGGAGTCAGGAATATTAGAGCACCTCCTTCTGTCTCGCACACACTCCTCTCTCTCCTCCCTGCCTCCCTCTCTCTGTCTCATGACTGATTAATTAATAAAAGCGCTGTGCTAGATTAGCTGATCTCACAGCTGAGCCGTGGCTGGCGGCCGCCTGGTGATTTCACCCACATTAGTTACACTTGTATCTCCTCCTCTTCTCCTCTGTTCTACCTTTCACTCAATCTAATCTCCTCCTCTTTTTTCCCCTCCTCAAGTCTTCTCTTTTGTTCTGGCTCATCATTCCTCTCAGTTTCTTCCTCCTCATCTCAGCTTCACTCTTCCTTCGTTTCCTCCATGTCTCCTCCCTGCCTCGTTTCCTCCTACTCCTTCCTCTCCTAGCTTTCACTTTACCTCTCTCTCATCCAGCATTTCTTGTGTGTTTGTGCACAAATGTGCATCCATATGTACTCCCAGCATCTCCCTGCAGAAGCTGACATGTCTGTCCTCCATCTGTCTAAAGCCACTTTAGCTCCATCCTAATGTTTCTATCTCCTCCACCCTAACCGTCTGTGTGTGGGCGTGCTAACACGGGCTGTCTAGTGCAGCAGTGCTTGTACTTAATGCATGCTGCATGCTGCCTTGTGCTCTCTGCTTGCTACACTTACAGCTGTTGCCTCCCTAACAGAGGGTGAAAAGAGGAGCAGAGTGTGTAGGCCTCCGCCCGCCAGAACTGGGCCTCTCCACCACCTCCACCTAGACTCCTGCTAATGCAGCTGAGGTCTGGAAATTCTCGGGAACGAATGACAAAGCGACTCAAGTCTTTCTCTCTCTGAAACACAAACATGGTGTCAGACATGAGCACCATCAAACTCCATCTGCTGACATGAACCCACGGGTCAAACACAGGACAGAGGTCGCTTGACCACAATGATTTAATGTGAGCCGACTGTCACAGCTGAAATGTACAGTGCAGGTCTTCACTGTGCCTTTATCACTTTTATGTAACTATAAATCTTAAATCTGTACTTGAAAATAACGATTTCATTTAGTTTTCACAGAAATTAAATGATGAAATACTGAGATGTATATCAACTTCTTACGTTCCTTAAAAATCAAGAAGGCCCGATGACCCTCTGTGAAGCTTCAGTGACCCCCTAGCAGGGGTCGGGACCCCAGTTTGGGAACCAGTGCGGCTCCGACCCAACAAATGAAGTTGATTTTCAAACTGACCACACACACACACACTTCCTTCTTCAGTGCGATGCAAACCTCAGAGGAGTAGACGAAGAACATCTCTGCGAGTGCATGACCACACCTTATGTTCCAGCATGCACCTGCACGAAAGACAGTCCCAGGAGTCCAACTGGAAATCAGACGCCTCCCAGGTGGTGGAGGAGCTCGCTGAAGCTTCTAATCTTCCCTCAGGGAACGCCGGACTTACAGGAGGAAGTCTGTTTTCGATGTTTGAGGTGTGCACATCTGAGTTTGTTTTCTCATGGCTGCATCACGTCTGCATGTCCTACTATGTGTGTGTGTTCACAGATTTATTTGTCTCTCCGCTGCTTTCTGATATTTATAAATGTCAGCTCTGAGAGTGGATTCATCCTGCAGAGCAGCAAACAGCTGGCAGAGCGTTCCTCACAACATCCTGACAACTTGACGCAGTGTTCAAACTGGAGGCTGCTGCACATCGCCGCCTCTCCTCGTATTAACCCAGCGGAGCCGGCTGAGCCGACACAACACAAACTATTTAAAATCAATAAAACACAGTTTGCTGCATGCTGGACTTAAATCTAGATATCTATATCTGACTGTGATGAGACCTGAAGAAGAGTTCTGTCACCACAGAAGAAGAGAAGGTTTGTGCTCATTGGCTAATGCTTCTACCGTTTCTGGAAGGCTCTCTGCTGCCTCTGAAATACAAACTGAACTAAATGAATTATTATTTTTAAGATATACACTTAAAGGTCCAGTGTGTAGGACTGAGCGGCACCTAGCAGTGAAGTTGCAGACTGCAACCAAATGAATACTCTCCCTCTCCTCACTCTAGGGAAAACTCGATTTTTAGATTATCCGGGAGGCGGAAGGACCGCCACGATGGTAACGGCAGCACCACCGCACTGAGCTTCAAAACCGCTCTCACAGTTCTGAACATGTGAGGCAGTCCCGGTCCCGGAGAGCTGTGGTGTGTTGTTAAACGTGCTCGCTTGTTTGACACAAACTTCCTGCAGGGTCCTTGAATGTACCATGAAACATGCAGAAAACATGTCAGTTAACTCAGTGATGGAAAAGTGTCGGCCCGGCCTTAAGTCGGCTTTAAATATTCACCAGCTCGATGACGACTGCTGTGCTGCTGAACCAAAGCTAAAATAAGAGCGGTGAATTGTGCTCTTACACACACACACACACACACACTAAACTTTGAGACCCACTTGGTCAATAGTTCATAACTATATATCATCTCACAGCAGCGCCTAGATTCAGTAGAACACACTCACTCCTCTCTCTCTGTCTTTGCCCTGGAGGTCTACTTGAAACAGTAAAGGATTCACTAATTCCAATTAATTTACTCTGCCTGCCTTTAATTAAAAAACTCTTATGCAAATCGAGACACGCTCTGTAACTCTGATTAATCTACAGTTAAAAAAAAAAAGAGAAGCTTTTCCAATCATTATGCAAATGTATTAAAATATGTATTCTTGAACTTGGAAGGAATCAGGAACGAGGAGGTTCATGTGTTATTTAGAAAGAATGAGTCTCAAAACAAGCGAGAGCCAGATTTCATCAAATTACGTCTTAAATGGATTTAGAGAAGAAGAAGAAGAAGAAAAGGCCTCTAAGCAGCGTGGAAAATAAAGTAAACTCAACTGTGGCAACATCCCAGATCAACGAGAGCAACTCGAGTTCACGTCGACGATCAGATCAGCGTTGAACGACATAAAGAAGCTGACAGAAATCTACTGAACGGCGCACTGCGAGTTCTTCTTCACTGCTTGGCATCAGCGGCGGTACAGTGGACCAGAGATGTTTTTTTTTTTGTTTTTAAACATATATTTATTGGTCCAACAGCTAAAACATCCTGAACATATGGCAGTAAAGAAAATAATAATTCAAATAGTAATAATACTGAAAAGGACAAAAATAAATGAATAAATGTAGATAGCAAAAAATAAATAAAATTAAAAAATTAAACTGCACTAATTTGTCAACAAATTACTGTGCACTGAATATTAGGTTACAACGTTCATTCCCAACAACAAATGAGACATTTTCATCCTCTTTTTAACAACATAGGTCAGTTTCTCAAGAGCCAAACTCGATGTTAAGTTATTTAACCAGTGGTTAAAAGAGCGGCAACCAACATTCTTCCAACACAGTGCAACACAGCATTTGGCCTGTAGTAAACAGAGGTCAACCATTTTTCTTTCCTTAAAGTACAGTCATCTGGATAAATGCCCAAAATACAGAACTTAGGTCTGAGAGATACACCTCATCACTGAGCTCTCTTCACATTTCCATAAACAGTGCTATAATGTAGCCTGGTAACTGTTACACTTATAGATCAAGTATATTAGGATCAAACTTATTTAATTGTACAGGGAGATGTATGCTCGCATTATCCAATTAAAACTGTATCATTCTCAATCGAGTGTTGATGGTTTGAGTGTGTGTTTCTAAGCATATTTTACTCCATTCGCTGAGTGAAATATCTTCTTGTCAGTCTCGTATCCACTCCTGTCTTTGACTATCAGAGTCTTCCTCATGGTCTTCAACAAACATGTTATAAAACCGGAGACCAATCTTTCACCAGTTTGTTGTAACGTGTTTCTAAGATGGAGAATGGAGGTTGTTGCACTGAATTGTTTAAGTGTGTCAGAATAAAACTTCTGAAATAAAGAAGTGTTTCTGCGGTTTAACTCACTGAATGACATTAGAGTATAATCCTCATGTACATCCTGTAGTTTTACTGTGCCTTTGTTCAACCATGCTTTAAAACCCATGTCGTTCTTTGCCGGGGCGAAGTGATCCTTACCTCAGACTGGGGAGGAACAGGACAACCCCGGGGAGTCACCCAACATTTTTTGTACTACGTGCCAAACAACAATGTTTTTTACAAGAGGAGTAGTAGTACTTGTCTTTAATGTTTTAAAAGATGCTGAGTATAGATAGCTATTCAACGACAAACCTTTTGAGGACAGTTTTTCAGTTTCTAAGCAGGGCATGAAAACACTGTGGTCCTCAACTGAGCAGCCCAATAATACCATTCTAGATGTGGCAACTGTAGCCCTCCCCTATCACAAGGTAAATATAAGAGGGAGAGTCTGCGTCTTGGCTTCTTATTGTTCCAGATGAAATTAGAAAGAAAGAAGGACGAGGGGCCAGAAAAATATGACTGAAAAATCTATAAAAAATGAGGTAGTATAGTCATCTTTACTGCTTATTCTTCCCAGTGTAGAGAGAGGCAGTGTTGTCCATCTGGTGATCTCTTCCGACACCTCTACTACCATGGGCTCATAATTGGCGATAAGATTACTCATCTTTGGGGTTATTCTGATGCCCAAATATTTAAATCCCTCTGTGGGTCGTTTACGTTTAAAAACATAATAGATGACTTTTCTTTGAACGCAGAGATACTACCGAACTGATTTAACAACTCTAAGAGAGATGGTATCGATTCTGCAAGATGTGGTAAGAGCAATTATAAAGGGTTTTATGATATGAGACAAAGGTGTTATTCATTTCTGTGGGATCTGCAGATAACTCTCCTTGTGCGTTTCTAATTACATTAATGGCTCTGTCAGATTCAAGTCTCTTTATCTGCCAAGATAGCAATTTACCCGGCTTTCCACCCTGATCATAAAAAGTTTGTTTCAGTCTTATTAGACCATCTTCAGCCTCAAGCACGGAAAGCTCCTCGTATTTTGCTTTAAGGGTCAGTAATTCCTGTTTTTTTAGTGTCGAGTCATCAACGATAACCTCTCTCTCTAGAGTCTAATTCATTCATTGTCTGTTTGAATTAGTTAAATTTAGAGCTGGTGAAGTTTATCATTTGTCCTCTAATATATGCTTTAAAAGCTTCCCACCTAATGGCTGCAGTTGTTTGATTCGTATTTATTGAGAAGTAGAGATCAATGTGTTCTCTAACTGGATTACATTAGCTGGGTAAAGTAATCCGTAACGTATGTTCATGGATCTCAGCTGTTGTTTTACCCTGTTGAAACCCCTCCTTCATCGGTGGAGCTCCGCCGAAAGATCCGGGAAGAACACGATCTCTTGACAGCCGCAGATAACTTTACCTTTGGCCCCGGCTGCTCGCACCACTCGGACTTTGTCCTGGAAGTTTAAAAACTTCACGATGAGGACTCTCGGTGTGGTTGATCGAGGTTGCAACCTGTGCGCTCTTTCGATGAGAGGTGGTCTCAGGAATGTGAGGGAGCCACTTCTCCAGGAAAGCCACCGCATCATTTCCTTCCACCTTCTCCGGCGCGTTAACTAGTCGCAGGTTGGATCGACGAGAGCGGTTTTCGAACCCGTCGAGGTCGTTCGTGAGGAGAGTCACTTGTTTAACTAGCGCCTCGGTCTTGCCTTTCTCTGAGTTAACTGTGTCCTCTACGCTGCTAATGCGCACTTCTGCTTCATCCATGCGCGCCGAGAAGTCCTGCACGTCCCTCTGAACATCTTGAATCTCTTTCAGGACCACATCAGTCTTTTCTGACCCCGTCGAGTATCTGAATAACACCTGTGTTGTGGGCCACGTGGAGCACGGGGCTAGCATCACCTGTTGAGTTAGCTAGGCTGTTAGCATCTGAGACGTCGTCTTCCTCACTCGGAGAAGAGTGTGCTTTAGATTTGTTTTGTGCTTTCTTCGCCGGCATATTGTCGCGGGTATACAGTAATAAGTCGCCACAAACGATAGTTATCACTGTTCATGTAGTTAAAGAAAAGTGAAGAAGATGTTTTGGTTTGGAGGCTGCGAGCTGAAAATCGGTTTTGGATTTCAGGTTGGAAGGTGAGGCGAAAGAAAGAAATGAAGGATGCGAGTGATGATCTAAAGAAAAGGATCGAGCTGAAGGAACTCATTCATGTTTGAACTGGCAGTCAAATAATAACTGTGTGTGTGTGAAAAGCAGCTGAGTAACTTCGTTTTCCTCTCTGTAGCAGGTCAAGGACCGCCAACGTGTCGAAGACTTTAACTGAAGAATGATTTCTGTATACGATGTGAAGTCCCAACAAGCTGTGAGACGATGAAAGGAATCCAGAAGCAGTTTATTCTGTTTGCAGCGTCACGTCTTCTCTTTCTTTCTTTAAAGGTGTTTTCAGTTTCTTATTTCCTGTTTTATTTTGTAAATCTCCCTTCTCCTCGTGTCTGTAACTTCCTGCCATTGTTGTAGTAGTTTCACCTGTGTCTGCACTGTAACTTTCAGCTGTGAAACGCACAGTAACTTACTGTGTTTGTGTACTTCAGTCTATGTTCGAGCGTTCCATAGAGGTTCGTTGTGTTTTTCGACTCCTGCTTTGTTTTCTTGGGCTTTGCCTGTTTGGTGAACTTTGGATTTAGCCTGCTTCTTTACAGACTTGTTTGTTTGGACTTTCCAGGTTTTGAACTGTCTAATAATCTGTGAGCTTTTGTACATTCAGGTTTACAGCTGTTAAACCGTTGTTCTGCCTCTGCAGAGCTTGTGCAGACAGAAACTGTGCTCGGTGTGAGTTGGTAAACTTACCCTCGGTTTGTGACGATGGCTTTCTTCAAGTGAATGTAGCTGGCTGGGAAAACTCCCTGCAGAGACAGAGACAGAAAAAACTGTTAAGACAGACAATTAAAACCAGGATCACACCGTCCTGTACTAACGAGGATTTACTGTATGTAGCCACGTGCACCACAAATTAAAATAAAGAGCCTGGAGTGCTCGTTAAGCTTTTACGTTTCTTCTTACAACATGGACCAACAGAAGTGGCTGAAAACAGA
Source organism: Miichthys miiuy (assembly GCA_036365135.1). Classification (NCBI taxonomy): domain Eukaryota; kingdom Metazoa; phylum Chordata; class Actinopteri; family Sciaenidae; genus Miichthys; species Miichthys miiuy. The sequence continues at coordinate 30,271,194 of CM071604.1, forward strand.
AGTATGGATTCTCTGCCATGACCAAACTTTACAACACAGAAACAAGACAAGTCACCAAAATCATCAGGATTCAGCCTCTGGAGACACAAAACATGTTGGAAGTGAAGGACTGACAGACCGAACCAGCTCGCCATGCCTCGAGCTGTGCCACTAGAAGGGTAAGTAAAGTTTATTCCCACAATGTCTCATGTAAAGTACCCTCCACTCCTCCTCATCACCGCTGTAACACAGACAGACAGAACAAGCTGAATACATGTAGAGTGAAGAAGACGACCTGACCTGTACAGCACTCCTACAAAACATGCACCGTGTCTCAGAGGTGTGCTGTTCAATAATTCATGAGCTTCTGTGAAGGTTATAATGGAAGCTGCACGCCTGAGACAGGTCGCCTCATTTCTTCTAATGTTTCACAAACGTGTCAGAGACGTCACGGAGACTACGTCCAGGTTTTAGACAGTCTGCGGGGACGTCACGGAGACTACGTCCAGGTTTTAGACAGTCTGCGGGGACGTCACGGAGACTACGTCCAGTTTTGGACAGTCTGCGGGGACGTCACGGAGACTACGTCCAGGTTTTAGACAGTCTGCGGGGACGTCACGGAGACTACGTCCAGTTTTGGACAGTCTGCGGGGACGTCACAGAGACTACGCCCAGTTTTGGACAGTCTGCTGGGGCGTCACAGAGACTACGTCCAGTTTTGGACAGTCTGCTGGGACGTCACGGAGACTACGTCCAGTTTTAGACAGTCTGCGGGGACGTCACGGAGACTACGTCCAGGTTTTAGACAGTCTGCGGGGACGTCACGGAGACTACGTCCAGTTTTAGACAGTCTGCGGGACGCCACGGAGACTACGCCCAGTTTTAGACAGTCTGTGGGGACGTCACGGAGACTACGTCCAGTTTTAGGCAGTCTGCGGGGACGTCATGGAGACTACATCCAGTTTTAGACAGTCTGTGGGGACGTCACGGAGACTACATCCAGGTTTAGACAGTCTGCGGGGACGTCACGGAGACTACATCCAGGTTTAGACAGTCTGCTGGGACGTCACAGAGACTACGTCCAGTTTTAGACAGTCTGCGGGGACGTCACAGAGACTACGTCCAGTTTTAGACAGTCTGCGGGGACGTCACGGAGACTACGTCCAGGTTTTAGACAGTCTGCGGGGACGTCACGGAGAATACGTCCAGTTTTAGACAGTCTGCGGGGACGTCACGGAGACTACGTCCAGGTTTTAGACAGTCTGCGGGGACGTCACGGAGACTACATCCAGTTTTAGACAGTCTGCGGGGACGTCACAGAGACTACGTCCAGTTTTAGACAGTCTGCGGGGACGTCACAGAGACTACGTCCAGTTTTAGACAGTCTGCAGGGACGTCACGGAGACTACGTCCAGTTTTAGACATTACATGTCTGCATAAACACACAGTCTCAGTCTCACAGACTTACTCAGCCGTGTTACTTTCAGATTAGTTTATTTCCCCTTTAATGTAGCAGAACATCAGATGTGAGACGCTGCTCTCACTGCAGGTCTGTGACGAGCCAATCAGTGTCTCTGCAGCATGTGTGGCTCCCGGTGTGTGGACTCACTGACACCCCGCGTTCCTCCTCTTATTATTTCACTTGAGTTTTCTCTGAAATGAAACCGTTAGCTCCAGGTCCTCCTCTGTTATCTTTACACGCTATGAATGCTAACACACAGTGTCCTTCCTCAAATGTGGAAGTAATTAGGTATTTAGTGTCGAGCAATCTTTGTATCTCGAGTGACTGGGGACACATTTTATGGAAATTATGAGTGTAGAAAAAGAAGGAAATTAACAGGGTGTAGCTGATGGTGCAGAAGTCGACCGGAGGGATTTCATTCATATTCTACTGCACGTTTCAGTGAGGAGAAGAAGAGGCAGAGAGGAGGGAGTCTATTTTAGGATTGGACGTGTGTGTGTGTGTGTGTGTGTGTGTGCGCGTGTGTCTTTTTGTGCTTGTTTGTTTGTTCATGTATGAAAACATCTTACACTACTGTACATGTGTTTTTGTGTGTCTCTCCATCCTATTAATTTGTTCCCTCAGTTGCCGAAAATGTACATTAGTATGAGCTTCGGTGCCAGCCTGTCTGTGTGTGTGTGTGTGTGTGTGTTAGTGAAGATGTATGTCCTATCTGTGCTCTGAAAGCGCAGCCTCCGGCGGTCAGGAAGGAGAGTCCCCCTGTGCCGTCATGCATAATAACCCTGCTGTCTTTTAGGCAACATTTCAGCTCTTCCTCCCGTCGACAGACACGCACGCAGCTGCAGCCTCTCCAAAGAGCTTTTAGGGTCAAACATGGCATAATAAAGCACAGGGGAGCACCTTCCTCTGTTATTCAAGTGTGGATGTATTTTTGGAAGAGACAAAGAGGGTGCAGGAGAGAGAGAGAGTCAGAGAGAGACCTATAAAGACGGGAGGAGAACAATCGCGCTAAGGAGAAATAGACTAACTGTGGTCAGCCATGCGTTTGACAGGAGCGGTTCAGAGGTGCTGACCCGGTCTCCGGGGAGCCGGCTCAATTACCTGTCTGCCCAGAGCCATGAACACACACACAGTTCCTCACTGCTCTCTGCAAAACTCTTCAGTATTATGCAGCTGCTAACATTTGCTAACATTATCACTAAACACAAAGCATACCTGAGGCTGCTCACCTGAGCCCGGCAGGTATTTCTCATGTATTTAGTCATAGATAAAAACGTTTGCTGATGGCATTAGAGTCAGGGGTTCCCCAAAGTCAAAAACTACACTCCTCAGACACAGCATGGGATCATAATCTACTGAATGAACATCAGCTGTGTGGAAGAAGACTTCAAACTACAGACTGAGACCAGAAACTCACGAGGAAACTGTTTACCGAGCTCCTCTCTCCATAAGACTCTATACAAGCTGACTTGTTTTGGGGGTCAATGGAGCTGCCCCCTGCTGGCCCTTAGACAGAGTGCAGGTTTACTCTGAAGCTCTGTCCACTAATTATACAGTGTATCATCATCAGTGATGCAGACCAGAAACAGAAACATTTGTACAGTGATGAACTCTTTCTGACCCATTTTCATGTCAAGCTCGTGATGCCAAACAGAACAGTGTTACTGTGAATGGAGACATCAGGTGTAGACCAGGTAGTATGAAACACACACACACCTACACACACACACACCTACACACACAGTACATCTTGTTCCTGTCTCTGCCTGGTTAGCTGTGACAACGGATGGTTGTTAACAGGTCAGTGCATTCAGAACCCCTCAGGCTCCTCTCTGATGCTACCTGTGTGTGTGTGTGTGTGTGTGTGTGTGTGTGTGTGTGTGTGTGTGTGTGTGTGTGTGTGTGTGTGTGTTAAACAGGAGGTCATCAGAGTGTCACGCCATCCCTGATTTAGCCGATAGTGTTAAAGCACCGGTTCACTCAAACGAGGGAGACAGAGACGAGAAGAGACGAAAACAAACTGATGCAAAGACAGAAACACAACAAAGGACGGAGAGACAGCGACGTGTGGACGAGGAGGGAGGAACGAGGAGACGACGAAGGAGGAGACGACGAAAGAGGAGCGACGCTGCAGTAAAACAGTCATCCAGCCACAGATAATACAGCCTCCCTGTGGACCGTCTGCTCACAGTAACTGTACGTCACCTCGTTCTGACCCGAGTTTTAACGCCTTCCAGGGACCAATCTCTGTGACACATATATGACATCTCAACACACACACACACACACACACACGGAGGCTGAGGGCAGATTATTCTACAGACACATGATTACAGACCCTTCTCCCCTCCTGTAACTCCTAACAGATGTTTACTGTTCATCAAAAGCACATCACGGCCGGCTGTTTGTTCCCTCCATCGTCCAGGAGACAGATCCAAATAATGGTGTATTATCCAGCAGCGCTGTGTCTGATAGGCTCCATTGTCCGTATGTGGGATTGTGTGTAAATGTGCATCTGTTTATTCAAACAATGTCGGCTTATGTTCCCGTTTATTAACTCATACACTGTCATAAGATGCTCAAGGGTTCATTTCCAGGATTTTAAGGATGTTTTCTGTGGAGAACAACGTGAACCGATCATTTAAAGTAGATGATTGATGTTTAAAGGTGTAACATGCAGTTCCTCTAACGTCCACTTGAGGCTGGCTCCAGAAGTGAGTCAGTCTCCATAAGTCCCCATGTTTCACAGCAGAAATAAACATGTTTACAGCCTGGTACAAAAACAGTTTTGGTCTCTGTAGCTAATTTCCCCGTTCATGACAACTGTACTGAGGGTGAATTTATATACAACTCACCTGTTCAGATTATATTAAGGCTTAAAGTTATGCAGGATTAAGAGCGTGGACGCTTTGATTGACAGGTTGGCGTGGTTACAGGTGGCTTGTTTGAGCATCCAGACGTCATTCAGCCCGCCTCAGCTCCACCTCTTTGCCTATTTTTAGATTAGCTGGGAGCTGACGGAGGCAGGAGTCCATCTACGTTTTAAATCTAAGATGGAACGTGACATTTATCTGAGTGTGTCGTCTTGATCAGGACACACAAACAGTTTAAAGTACTGTTAGTGTCTTTGAGGCCGTCACATTAAGCTGAGGTTAGACCGTCTCTCTCAGTTTAACGTGGGTGCTGCTCTTCACCGCCGCTGTAAATTATTAAATGTCTGTCGTAATGGATCGTCTGACTCCTCTAACCTTCACGGCAAAACAGAAAATACTCTTTTCGTTAACTTAAGGTGACGCAGGCCTTTACAGGAGCAGTTCATGACATTATCAGCAGTGCTATCTATCAGATCAGACTGTTTTAGCGCTAGTTGACGAGATGTTTGCCTTCGCTTCGATGGAAGTAGTTGGCGCTCGTGACAGCGCAGGATGCAAACATTAATGGCGTCCTCCTCAGATGATCTTTAAGGTTGGCTAGCTCACGCTTCCTGCTGCACGATGACGTGTGTGTGGGTGTAGTTTGGTAGAAATAAAACTACATGAAACTTCTCCTGACAAGTTCCTTTTGGTGCTTTGAGCACCACGAGCCGAGTGCCTTATATTCCAGAGAAGACAAACATCTCTGCAGCCCAAAACTCAACCCACACCAAAACAGTGTAAACGGATAAACAGCACGTTGTAAATTCACAAAAAAAACCTGAAATCAATACGATGAGAAAAGTGTAACTGTAACTGTGGTCAAAGATCGTCCCATCAGCAGTGAAACAGCAACATTTGCCTGACTTCATCCCTCCTCTCTCACACTCCCACGTTTCTCTTTGCTAGACTGTTAAATAATGGATGTTCTTTGTAACCTTACTGCTGACCAGTGGTGAAAACGCTCCGGGTCATAGATGATTTCACTTTAACAGCCCCCTTTAAAAAAGATGCTGATTTATCGTCTCTCGCAGGAAAAGCTCTTCTGTGGCCTGCTTTGACCTGCAGACTGAGGGAACGGTGTGAAACACTGCAAACACAATCTGATGAATCATTGGAAGATTGACTGAACAGTCACTCTTTTGTTACCAAAGATCTGTTGGAGTTAAACGTAGTTTAGGTTTGAGTCGAGTTATTTGCTTCCTTATCGTTACGTGTTTCCTGTAAAAACTAACAGGACTGGTCGCGGTATTGATCGGCATTCACAGTAGCCAATAACGAGTCTGGGTTTCACCGCTAGCGCTATCTAGTGTCAGCGTCCACCTTCCAGTGAACACGGCCAAACCTGGGACCAAACAGCCTCTGGACCAGCAGTGTCCAGTCTAACAGTGAACACAGCAACAGAACCTCTGAACCAGCAGTGTCCAGTCTAACAGTGAACACAGCAGCCTACCGAGGTGGTTTTCTTGCCGGGTTTGGCTCCTGGCATCCCGGGCTGAGTCAGTTCAGTTAGCTACACGGCTGACCGAGCTAACCACAGTTAGCACTTCTCTACTTATCAATGTTTCCATTATAAAGTCTGTAAATCACCACTGGTCTTAGAGGCTGTACTAGAACTTTTTATGGCTCATCAGTAAATGACAAACATGACGAACACGTGAAAATACTGATAACATGACTTTTGGTCTTTGTTGCTGGAGGATAAAAAGACTTGAATACTTGTTTTTATTTCATGGAGACTTTAATCTAGAGGCAGCTTCGAGGTCAGGCTAAGACGTCGATCACCTCTTCAGTAACTCCTGTCATCAGCAGGACGCTAACTCGCACAGCTCTGACGGAGCTGCGCTGAAAGCTCTAGCGCTGATAAAGTTACATAAGATGACACAAAGAGCCAACTTTGTCCGGATAATGAAAATGTTCTGAAAAATGGAGACTACAGCACGAGAGTGGGAGTTTAAGTACATGTACACGCATAACAGACAGCCAAGTCGACCAAATCTGAAGAGCTCAGGTCATTTTCACTGAAAGCAGCCGAGCCACGTCAAATCTCCACCAGATTATCTGTCTGAAAACAGACGGTTTCAGTTTCAGGACGGAGACGGATTTGACGTGAACGCTGCCTTAATTTGACGGGATGGATTCAGTAAAGAAGGGCGCTGAAAGAGATTAGTCACAGTGTCCAACGTCCAATCACACATCAGACAGGTAGGACTGGGTTTGAGAACACACAATGAACTCCAACACTTCAGTATTTATACAGAACGCCCTGAAGGTTTGCATATAATCTCTAAGTGAGAGGAAGTTTTAGTTCAGAAGCAGGGCATCAGCTGTGAAAGGGGCAGAGAGAGTCCTCGCTGATCCCTGCTCATAAAGACAGCGGGCGGCGTCGAGGCCATATCATATTTAAAAAAACACTTTAAATATCAGAGTATTGAGCTGAAAGCACTTATGAGCTCATGTGAAAGTCAGCGGAGCTTAAAGCAATCAAACGCCGCACAAAAGTTCAAAAGTCGTGGTTTAAAACATCGAGCTTAATGTGTCGGTTTCATTTTTAGCTCATTTAGCACATCTCGCCGTGACCTCCAGCATCAGCTCATCACTTATTAACACATGTGGAGTTACAGAGCTGAAATACCACTCGCTGCTCTCTGCTCATATTCAGTTCAGGTCGGTTTCATGTTTGCATAGTATAATCACACAGGGTCAACGGGGCATTGGAGCCAAGGCTGCAGCCGGGGTTCGAACCTTCTCGCTGTGAGGCAGCAGTGCTAACCACTGCACCCATACAGGCACAATCATACTGACATTTCTATGAGGTCCTACAGCTTCTCAGCCAAACATCAACCAGGTCACCAACAGCAGACACAGCAGCAGCTAATATTACTGACTAGTCCAACAGCAGTCAGCCCAGCTCGGCGTCTGTCTTTCAGCCTTTTATTTCACCAAGCTCTCACCAACCACTAAAAGTCAGTCCCAGATTTACTCTTGTCCGGCGGCTTCTTGCTCGCTCACTCTCTGCTCTTACATTGCCTGCTCGCCTAGCTCCTGTTCTAGCACGACAACAGCTCCGCGCCCCAAGCCTGTAAACCTCCACCTCTTCTTCTTCTTCTTCTTCTTCTTCTTCTTCTTCTTCTTCTTCTTCTTCTTCCCGGTGGTCCAAAACGCCTGTGGTACAAACACTAACACTCCCCCAGTGCTCTGAGCTCACAGTCCAGGCAGCCCGACTAACAAACTGAGCTAACAGCAGCTAACAAACTGAGCTAATATTAGCTAACAGCAGCTAACAAACTGAGCTAACATTAGCTAACAGCAGCTAACAAACTGAGCTAACAGCAGCTAACAAACTGAGCTAACATTAGCTAACAGCAGCTAACAAACTGAGCTAACATTAGCTAACAGCAGCTAACAAACTGAGCTAACATTAGCTAACATTAGCTAACAGCAGCTAACAAACTGAGCTAACATGAGCTAACAGCAGCTAACAAACTGAGCTAACATTAGCTAACAGCAGCTAACAAACTGAGCTAACATTAGCTAACATTAGCTAACAGCAGCTAACAAACTGAGCTAACATGAGCTAACAGCAGCTAACAAACTGAGCTAACATTAGCTAACAGCAGCTAACAAACCGAGCTAACATGAGCTAACAGCAGCTAACAAACTGAGCTAACATTAGCTAACATTAGCTAACAGCAGCTAACAAACTGAGCTAACATGAGCTAACAGCAGCTAACAAACTGAGCTAACATTAGCTAACAGCAGCTAACAAACCGAGCTAACATAAGCTAACAGCAGCTAACAAACTGAGCTAACCTGAGCTAACGGCAGCTAACAAACTGAGCTAACATTAGCTAACAGCAGCTAACAAACTGAGCTAACCTGAGCTAACGGCAGCTAACAAACTGAGCTAACATTAGCTAACAGCAGCTAACACACTGAGCTAACTGTGCAGCGTGTCAGAGGTCATCTTCAGCTCAGGTTTCCGTCCTCCTCTCTGATTCTCTCTCTTTGGTTTCCACCTCAGCGCTCTCTCAGTAATCACTCTCTTTTGTTGTATTCTCATCACACCTGCTGATGATGAGCTCGTGATAAACACTCTTTCATTGAGTTGCAGTGAGTTGTGTCTCGAGCTGACAGCAGGTAGAAACTGCAGCTGTGCTTCACTTTCCTTCTGCTGCGTCCTTCATGCCGTCCTCGAGGAGTTTATCTTCTAACCCTGACCCTCCTCATCTATTCTCCTCTATTCAGAGCTCTCTGTTGCACTCTGCTCCGTTCATTGTCCTTGTTGCTAGCAAGAAAAATGGTTGTGTAATTCCCACATGGAGCTCCATGCAGCAGCATAATGTGTCTGGTCTATAATTTCACACGGAGGTTCTGACTCGGCCGGGATGATAAAATAACAGTGATTACATCACAACTGTACAACTTCCTCCTTTGTTGTTCTTTGATTCTTCAACAATGAGCGTCTCTCTAACAGTCTGAGGAGACATTTCCACCGCGGTGAGAGTTATTAGCTTCATAAAAGCAAGAAGAGCCATCATAAATGTATTCTGTCTCATTCTCTCTCTCTGCACTGTGAACAGGTCACTGTGAAATTCACAGTAACTAACAGGCAGCTGTTGACAAGTAACTCTACAGTACATCATTTGGTTACTGTAATTTTCACAGTAACTCTAGAATTACTGTAGTTTTGACTGAATACACAGTATACTACTACTACATCGAGTTATACTTCATAAACTGACATCCCAGTCCAAACCACACATGCTCTGTGTAACAGTAAATAATGTTTCAGTGTGAGTCTCTGTGTTTTGACTGAAACGTCTCCCTGAATGCCAGACAAGACTCAGTTTCACTCCCATTGTTACCACTTGTTTTCCTTCATGTCACTGTTGGCTTTATTCATGTCTGTCGGTGTAATCTGTTTGTTGTACTGCAACAGCCGCGCGGTTATTAGAAAAATCACAAGCAGCCTGGCTGTCAGCGCCTCGTTCATCCAGCCTCGGTCTGAATTATTAACAGGATGTAAATATTGGACAGAGGTTCCTGTCCTGAGAAGTGAGGCGAAGTGTCCTAAACCTGCATTCTTTCTAAAGGCCAGCAGGGGGCGACTTCACTGGCTGCAAAAAAGAGCTGTGTTTGTATTGACTCTTATGTAAAATCGAGCTGAACTCTCAGTTCATTTATTCGCTCAGTTTCCTCGTGAGTTTTTGGTCTCACAGCATGTTCACTCAGTCAATTATGAGGAAAACAGACGATAAATCAGGGTGCGCTTTAGGACGTGGCTACCTTATCACTGACACCTCAGATATTCCCTTTGAACAGGACATTACAGTCATTACAGGTGGTTTGTAGCTTAGCGTGTGTTTTCTTAAACAGTCTAATCTAAAGGAGTTTCTGACGCCTCGTTTAATTCGTTTCGCTGCAACAGAGATTTTAAAGTTGGAAGAAATGAAAGCCAAAGCTCTCGATGTCTTTGCTGCAGAAACAGACTGTGGATCGCTGTCCAAGATGATGAGGAGCTCAAAGGGCAGTCTGAAAAAGTACTGACAGCAGAGAGCGAGTACGTGACTGATAGATGAGCTGCATGAATGTGGGCTTCATGTTCTGCTTTAATGGTATTATTTAATCTGTGTCTGTTTTACAAGAGAACGCGGCTTTAAGGATGACGACTCTCCGCCCTGGATTTAAAATATCTCTAAGAAACGTTCCCGACGGGACTAGAGTGAAAAAAAAAAGAGGAGGGCATCTTAAATTTGGGTAGTTAGGAGAGAGGAAATCCATTTCAGTCATTTTCTGCAGTTTATTATTGGTTACAGTCATTCTCTCCTCTGTCCCTGTCTATGTTACTTACAGCGCTCACGCTCACACAGCTTTGCATCGTGCCAGGTGTAATCTCTGCAGACGGAGCAAAGACAGATACAAATACACACCAATATATTTCCTTTCTATTGCTCATCATCTTTTTCTTTTCAGTGATTCGTTTTCTTTTAAAGATTTTTTGGCCTTTTCAAGCTTCATTTAGAGAGACAGCTGAAGAGTGACAGGAATGTGGAGACAGAGAGAGAGAGAGACGGGGAATGACATGTGGGAGAGGACTGAGCCTTCGCACGATACAGGAGGATTCTGAGGGGTCGATAACTTTGACAGTCCTTTGAATTTAGTGCTTGTAATGTTTAGAAAGGGCTCAAACAGCATGCTACACCATCACCTTTTGATGAACAGTGACATTACATGAGCTAAACTGAGCTAATGACTGAGATCACAACACTGAATGAATATCAATACCTCAAATTTACTGCAACATCTTCAAGATCATCCGGCTACACGTGCTCAAGTGAAGGAAACACAGTCGTACAATATAAATACGTGCAAGTAAAAACTAAGCATGCGACACTGAGCTGGTGTGGAATGAAACACAAACATGTCACTAACATGAAGTGACGCTGAGTTTACGTCACGTCGTTTGTTAATTAATGCTCCTCACAGTGTGTGAAACACCTGCATCATGCTGCTGTAAATGAATTATACAAAGTATCTCGTTAAAAATGCTCATCAGACTTTGTGAAATAAATGAATGCAATGCAATGCTGGGATTTCTCCTCAGACTTTAATAATACCATTATCACTCAGACCACACACACACACACACACACACACACACACACACACACACAGACACACACACACACACACACACCTGTTGGACTAGTCAGTAATATTAGCTGCTGCTGTGTCTGCTGTTGGTGACCTGGTTGATGATTGGCTGTTAGCAAAGTTGTCGACTCGCTAGTTTTTGATCAGAAGTAATGTAATCGAGTACAGCTGAACATAGTTACACAGCAGGATTACACTCTGACACTGGAGACAACAGATCACAACACATCTGTTTCTATTTAATGTAGCTTTAAGATCATACTCAGTATCTTTGTATGACACAGTAATCCAAACATGACACAAACACACAGTTCATGATGTCGTGTGTGTGTGTGTGTGTGTGTGTGTGTGTGTGCAGAGCGCACAGCTGACGTTCGTGTTGGTTTCCACGGAGAGCAGCAGAAGGGGCGGAGACAAGAGGGCAGAGAGCCAAACTGTGCTGATCCATGTTTAAATGGACTGATGACCGTGACTAATGCACAGCAAGCACAACGGCCTGTGTGTGTGTGTGTGTGTGTGTGTGTGTGTGTGTGTGTGTGTGTGTGTGTGTGTTTCTGACACTCGACTCTGATTGGTCTGATGCTGGATGCTTCTACTGAATTGAGCCAAACACACACACACACACACACACACTTACACACATGGCATTTAGAGTGCAGTCACTTTTTGCTGTGTGTGTGTGTGTGTGTGTGTGTGTGTGTGTGTGTGTGTGTGTGTGTGTGTGTGTGTGTGTGTGTATTTACACCTGGCTCAGAGCAGTTGGCAGACAGGTGTGTGTTCAGAGTAGATCAGCAGTCACCTCACACACACACACACACACACACACACACATATCGTCCTTCACTGTCCTGCGGTGGGAGGAGCATCAGTGACAGCAGAGATCCACACACACACACACACACACACACACACACACACACACACACACACACACACACACACACACACACACACACACACGAAAAGACACTAAAGATTATATTAAAAAAATCTTAAACTTAAACTCCAATTAACTGCCAACAGAGTGCAACACACACACAAAGTCACACACACACACACACACACACACACACACACACACACACACACACACACACACACACACACACACACACAAAGTCACACACACACACACACACACACACACACACACACACACACACACACAGTGTGCTCAGTGTTTCTTCACTATCTGTGCAGCCGGCCCTGCTGCTGCTTCAGTTCTGTGCATTATATTTAAAGGTCGGCATGCAAACGTCTCTGCAGACCTTTGTTAGCTGAACTTTAACTGCAGCAGTGTTATTCACACACCAGTTACATGAGACATAAAGGATAATATCCTGATTATTAGACTCAGTACACACACTGAAGTTTATACAGGATGATTATAAGAGTGCAGAGTCCTGCAGCGCCTCCCAGAGGGGAGAAAGGAAAACCGTCTGCGACATCTGACGGACCACCGGGTGGTGAGTGTGCATATTAATTAACTATCATCTATAATGGAAAGTCCAATAATTAAGATGTTAACTAGCTCATGTTGCACTCCTTTAAGTGGTAGCAGTGTTTCTTAAAGCTGCGAGCAGGCTGCGAGCTGACCTCGCGTGGCCCCCCGATGGTCCGGGTACCCTGAATGCTGATGAAGCTCAACATGTGAAGTTCTGTGTAGTGCTGCTGGATTAGAGACGAGACAGAGATTCGTCTCAAACAGCGAGCCTGTTGTAAAGAAACCAGGTGATTAGGGTGGAACTAACAGGATTGGACGGATGCCCCACTGCTGGGAGAGAGAGGCGGAGGAAGAGTCGCGTTCACGTAGAGAGATGGCAAATATCAGGACAGCAGATATTCACAGTGAAGTCACGGAGACTACGTCCAGGTTTTAGACAGTCTGCGGGGACGTCACGGAGACTACGTCCAGTTTTAGACAGTCTGCGGGGACGTCACGGAGACTACGTCCAGTTTTAGACAGTCTGTGTACCAGAACTCGATGCTGTGCTGCATCCCACTGCCCTCGCTGTAACCTGGAGAAATGAATGGCAGTGTGCCGCCCACAGCCAAGCTGTTGTGTTAGTCCGCTGTAAGTTGAGGTTTTCTCTGGAGGTGTAGCTTTGGAAGATCTCAACAAGATCAAGTTGACCACCTGAACCCTCTGTGCACCTGAGAGGAGCTTTGTAAAGACGTTCTCTTACTCTTATTTTACGTGTACCAACGTACATGCTGTGAGAGACCTTCACAGACAGACATCACGTTACCATCTTTAAAATATTGTACAGCCGTATTTAAGGCAAACTTACGTGTTCAGTTAACACAGTTTAAAGGTCCAGCGTGAGATTTTAGTTAGTGCTGTCAAGAGATTAAAACAATTGAGAGATTAATTAATTATGGTCTGTAATTAATTGATCTAAAATCTCTTTTTTAATCTCACCTACAAATTGCTGAGAAAAGCCCTCAACCTGAGGTATTATCATTACATTATAGTGGCAGATCAACAGATTGATAAATAAAGTTGCTTTGTGGCATCTTGCTGATTTTGGTCGTCACTGCACGGTGGCTTGTATGACGGGTCGCCTCTGTTAACCCCTCGTCTTCCACTACGTTTATCGGCCTGCAGTTCATCGCCATCCACCTGGCAGGAACATTTGTCAGCCTGTCGGTCACAGACTTGCTCATACGCGGGATGTTCTCCTCGAGTTTAGTTTGGCAAAGAGCTGTGCTAAATTGCTAACGTTTTCGCTGCTAACGTTAGCTGTGGCTGCACTCGCGACTGGGTGCTTTGCGTTGATGTGGTAAGCTAACTTACAAAGAAGACTGATTTTGGTTTAGTTGACTAAGGGCGCTGTCACAGCAGTGCTGCTCGGTCCGCTTCAAACGGACCAGAGTTCGCTTCCTCGGATGGTCCGGTTTGTTTGGGCAGGTGTGAAAGCTCATCCAAACTCTGGTACCGCCTGAAAACGTGGGTCTCGGTCCACTTGCAGGTGAACCCTGGTGCTGGTTCGCTTACAGTGGGAAAGCAAACGGACTATCCAGAGAACCAAAGATCGATGAACCAGGTTTTCTTCTTCCTGGTCAGTGCTTCTTTTGAGCAGCTGTTGTAACTGCATGACGCTGTCCAGGCGGTTCGGTCCAAAGCGAACCAAACCAAATGAACCAATCGAACGATCCTGGTGCGAAAGCAACATTAATTTACAGTAAATTTAGTCAGAGAGGTTAGTTAAAGTTTAATTTATTACTCAAACACTTCCAAACTCATTATATACTCCTGAGAGAAACGTCTATTACATCTAATAAAAGTCATTTATTCATGCAGCTCTGGGTGATTCACTCCTCTGATCAGCTCCGGACGGCCGTGGTTTCTTTTAGCTTGTGTTGTATTTCGCGTTTAGCTCTCCGTCATGCCAGGAACGAGAGAAAGAGGCGGATGCAATCTTTTAAATATCACATGAACGTTCTTAGTGTTGCAATATTCACGTCTCTGCTGCTGTCATGTCTTTACTCACTATTTTAAACTGTCTCATGTTTAAACGTGATTCAGTAATTAGACTTAGTTTAAAGTTCTTAATGTTAGCGTCACGCCTCTCTGCTCTCAGTGGCTGCCTGAGAGAAGATGTCAGCCTGTAACAAAATCTGAAAGAGATCAGAAAACCACAAAGAGTTCCTCTGTGCAGCAGCGTGCAGAGAAAACAGTCTGTAAATCCTGCAGCACGACGCTGACGGAGAACACAAACATCAGCTCTTGACTCGGTCTCCATGCATTCTGGTCTTGGTCATGACTTTGTCTCGGTGTTGGTGGTACATCGCTGTTCTGTTCTCTCTGTATCTATTTCTAAATCCCCCCCACACACACACACACACACACACACACACAGGTCCGTTAACAATGCATCTTAATCTGTTTAAAACTTAATTCAGTGTTTCTAACAGCTGTGCTCGTGGCCTTTAGGAGACCACAGCGTCCTCGCAGCAGAATGAGGAATCGTCCTAATTATCCATCTATCAGAGACACAGCAGCATCCTGGAACTGTGTGTGTGTGTGTGTGTGTGTCATATATCAGGTTGTAGCACACAGCGCGCTCTAGATTGGTTCAGGGGGGAGCTGCATGGATGCAATCCTCTCTTACATTACAGTACAGCTACCGTACGTACATCATGTTAGAAAACGTTTCTGGCATTTCAATCGAGAAACTGTTAAAATATAAAATATCTTTACGGGAGAATCAAAACGAGATATTTAATCACACTGATGCAAAACAACAGAGTCGGAGCGCGCGAGACGTTAAATGTCAGATCAGATGAGTGTTTGTGGGGTCGGTGACGTCAGTTATCAGCTCACTGAGAACCAGTTTCTGTTTTATTTCATCAGCTCTCACCTTCTCTGCCTATTTCTACGAAGACGATGATCTCTCTCATGTTAATACCCGTCCTATCTACAGCACAGAACACCCAGCGGGGCGCCATGACGGCGAGAGGAAACACTGCTGTCTAGATATAGTAAAGCTAGACGGTGAAAGCCTCTTACGGATGCAGCGAGCAGGGATGGAGCAGAGTGGAATAAAACAGAAGGCTGCTGCAGAGAGGACAAAAACACAAAGACTAACAAACCCAGAAGCCCGTTAGCTCGTGATCCAGACAAGAAAGAAAGAAAGCTGCTAGTGTGAGTCATATCGAGCGCATCGAGGGTCAGGAAGGCTGCTCCAATAAAATCTGTTGATTACCTAATCACACTGCACTGCGTTCATCAGACTTAAAAACACACTGCAGTGCTTAAAGTCATCAGACTCAGTTTGTTCCTGTAAAGACAGAGAAATATCGCCGACTTCGCACAGTGCAGATGTTCATACAATGACAATGCCGCTTCAGTATATATAGAATAATATATAATGCAACTTAAACATGACGATGCTGTGGGGCATTCTTCTCTATCCGGACCTCCTGACCTCAGAATTGACTCCCCTGCTGTAGAGCCCACTGTATATATATGATAATAATCTACAACCTGTGGACATTAAAATGTATAAACCTGAATGTCTGGGTGTTCATTTCACACTCAGATTATCTGTGCAATATTCTATACATGTATATATCTCCAGTGCTGTGAGGCAGTTTGGATAAAACATGGTGGTATGTGTCGAAGCAGCACGTCAGGACAACAGCTCCTCAGAAACCTGTGGGTGACACCACGGAGACTACGTCCATGTTTAATTACAGTCTATGGTCAGGATACAAAAGTGTCACATGACCGTGGTGGAGAGGAAATCGTCCATTACAGAGAGCAGTGTGATCTTCACAAGACTGATCTACATCCATGACCTCTCCACGTCCCTGGCCTAGATTGCAAGGACCCTACATGTGACTCTGAATGACCAGCTGTCCGGACAACACGCTCCTGCAGATTTATCCTCCCTGACATCAGGACGACATGTCCGTTCCTCTACTCTCGTCATCTCTTCTGGCCGGTGTGCCTGGATGTGTCCAGAATTCAGCAGCCCGGCCGGTCTTCAACCTACCCAAGTTCTCCCACACTGCACCGCTCCTCCACACCCTGCATTGGCTACCGATGGCTGTTGCCATGGTGCTACAAATGGCTCAGGCCCATCCTACAGTCCACTGTGATCTGCTACTGCCTATCGTCTTGTTACTCTCTCAGTAAGAGCAGGGCAGATATCATGACTGTTTTCTGTCCTAGATGATGTTAGGACACCAACATGAGGACAACAATACCTCTACAGACCGAGAACTCGTGTGTTCAGGGTATGTTTTCTCTCCTCTTGATGTTTTGAAAAACTGGTGACAAAGATCAAAGATGCTCTTTACAGCAATGGCAACTTCTGTTGGGTCAATTAAAAGACAAACACGAGCAGTCCCACGTCAGTAACTTCTACAAGGCGAATTAGAAACATCAAGTATGCTAGCTAACATTGGACAGCATGAAAATAACATCTACACCAAATGTTACATCCACATTGTGATGGACAATCAAACTCAGCCATATCAGGCTATTTAACAGACCCGAGCTCGTCCTATCGTCATCAGTTAAGGTCATCATAACACTGTAACAGTACTTTACGCTTCTGGTCATGTCACAAAAACTCTTCAGAAAGTTGACTTTCAAGAATACTTGTCAATGTTTTACAAATTAATTTCCTTTCTGTCATTCCTGAATTTTTTTGATGTAATGTATGTGGGTTTACGATGCAACAAACAGCTGCTCGCTGGATCACGGTGTCACATTGTTATCTGTACAGAACGCCTCGACAGAACTCCTACAGGCCATTCAAAGATCAGACCATGTGCTGCAGTGCCGCGTCCATCAAACAGCAGATCATGTTACTTTTGTTGCTGCTGTGAATCAGACGCCACAGATGTTCTGCTTCTTCACAGCTGTATCGACAGAAACTGAAGCTCACAATTGCACCAAGTAAAGATATGGTGGTGACTGTCAGGACGGCCATGATCGCAATGTTTCGATTTTTATCTGCAAGGTAGCAATGTTTCGATTTTTATCTATGGAGTCTGGTGGCCAACACTAACGATACATGAGCTGTTTCTGGTTAAACAAAAGTGTCTTTTTAGAAATCATTTCCACGATGTCGTCTAAGTGAAGTTTTCTGCCAGAAAGAGAGAACAAAGATCATCGATGAAGAGAGAAGCAAAGTACAAAGTAGTTCAGCAGAGATCAAAAATTCATTTACATAAGTCTCCTTCACATTAAAAGTGCGTTCAGAGATATTGGCAATATAAATAACCCATTTCTCAACATCACCACAACAGAGAAGGACGAGAAGAAAGAGAATCAGAGATGGAAAGAAGAAGATGGAGAGCAAAAGTTTGAAGAGGAAGAAAATGTGATTAGTCAAAGAGTCTGGAGAGAAGAGAGTCGAGGCTGTCCGTCTTTCTTACCTTGACATTTGGCTTCCTCGTCGAGAATCCTCTGTACCACCCTGAAAGAAAACACAAACACGAGTGACTAAGACGAGTCCAGCAAAACGCCGAGATTCAGCGAAGTGAGTCAGCAGTTTGACTGAATATGCAAGGCGACTTTGGCTTGAACATTTGAACATTTTTCCAACAACATCTTTGTTTGCCAAAAAAAAATGAAGGAAATATAAATATATAAAGAAAAACAACTCCATCTCAAAATGAAGATACCAGTGAGAGGAAAAAACGGCTCTGACACAAAGGAAGAAAAACACATCTGAAATCCACCATGGAAAACTGTCAACGATACTTCAGTATAACATTCATAATGTGGGGCTAAAACACCGTACAGTCCTGTTTCAAGTGAGCAAAGTAAGAAATGAGTCTAAAGCTCTTAAAAATATAAAACAAAGAAAAAAGAAGATTATAATTTGTATCAGAAATCTTCCTAATAACTAAAAAGGTCACAGGGTTGTTCTAAAGAACTGATTACTCTTGACTTTACAGGTTAAGTGGGCATTTTCATGACATAGATGGAGCCACACTAACGGGCATCTTTCAACAGAGATGACATTTAGTGACCTTGAGAGGCAGCTGGACTCAGATCACACGAGAATCCATCTTGTCAGGCTTCAAGCTACGCGCTTCGGTTTGAATCGCAGCGGTTTGGATCGATCGGTGTCCTCTGAAGAACTACCACGAGCTCGTCACGAGCTGCGGGTGTGGTAGAGATGCGAACCTGCTTCAGCACCAGCAGGTTTTATTTGCCCCGCGCTCGCACTGAATGGAAGTGAACGGGTGTTGGTTTGACATACGTGTGACTGTAGTCTCAGGGTTTGACTACGTCATGTGGTTCGTTGATCTGGTTGGATAGAGAGAAGGTTCTTCCAATCACCTCTCACGTCCTCCCTTTCCAAACAGTTTCCAAAGACCCAACATGGTTCTGTGTAACAATCCAGCCTGCACAGTCAGGTTAGCTATTCAGGTGAGTGCTCGTGACTGCAAACAAAGATTTGGTTTTAAGGTTAAGGTGACAATTAAGTGAAACAGCCACACCTTAGCTCATATTTTAGCATCATTAAAAGTCTGCTGGATTAGCCGTTAGCTGTTCCTGTCCACTGTGTGGACCACTATTACTGGATTACTTTGATCCTGATGATTCTTGGGCAGGTTCTGGAGGTGTGAGGACGTCTTTGTTTGATTTCTAAGTGGATTTTAGAGACGTTTATTTGTAAGACACAGAGCTGTAATCTGTCTCTGCTCAGCCCTCACTGTTCAGGGACCTACAGGGAGCCGGGGCAAGAACTGGGTTCACACCACTACCTTTGTACCTGTAGTATCTGACTGTGTTTAGTGTGTGTGTGTGTGTGTGTGTGTGGTTCTTTCCACATGGACGGACATTCATCAGATGCCTCAGTGGAGTAGGACGCTGTCATGAAAGTCGACTGGAGTTGAAGTAAAACCTTGACAGCTGAGAATGACGCGTATCAAGGGACTAAATAAGTACGGAGGAGCACGAGGCTTCCTGTCGCACTGTGGGGACTTCATTTGTCTCCATCCAAGTGGAAATAAAAATGACTGCGTCTCTGGCTCTTGGAAATGTAGGGAGACATTTATATGTGATGCATGTTATTACTTTGACCTTGACCACCGCAGATTTATTACCCTTTTATCTGAGTTGACAATATTCTGACATCTGAATCGTGCGACGTGTTTTAAGACAGTTCTGTAAAGAAAATGTAGCGCTGATAATCAAACATTACACCGCATCAGCAGGGTGCTACAGTAACAGTGCCAGGTTGTCATTGGCAACCATTTTGAGAAACCAGCCCCTAAAATAAATCATTTTTCATGCAACCTGCAGCTCGGACCGGCTACAACGACTGTGCAGCATCAGAATATGTTCATTAAAAGTTTCTGTTTTTGCCACTGACGGACTCAGATCACAGCATCCACAGGACACCACCAGTCTGCAGACCTTTGCAGCCTTTCAGCAGCTGGTTCACCTCCTCTGCCTGCTGCCTGTCTCTCTCTCCTCATTTCATACGCTAGGCCTAAATAACTACGGACAGCCACCTAAATATTCAGCCATGATTCTGAGCTAAGCTTTCTGTACTCCAACACAACAACCTGTGCATTGTTACACTCACGTTTCCACTGCTGACTACCTGCAATAAGTCACCTCACCTCTCCAGAGATCTCCTTCAGCCGGACGTGTCACTGACACATATCAAATCACGGTAACGATGGTATGCAAACGTCTCATGGCTGCAGCTCTGAACCACATTTAAAGCTTCTTTCGTCGCTTTGACACAAAAACATTTAAAATAAAGTCCAGGTTTAAAAACACTAAAGTTACCCTTTAAGCTGATGTATGCCCGCATAGTATTTTTATTATTTATAACATAAGGTGACTAAAAATGGCAAAAAAACACATTTTCAGTTTGTGCAACCAGAAGCTGACGCTTACTTTTAAAAGTTAGTGCTGAGCTCTGATTCGTCAGGATGCTCCACATCCAAACTTTCATCTTATCTTCTTGCAAAATCATGACATCCATTTCTCGGCAGTTCTACATAATCTGATATGAATATGGAGATGGAAACTTAATTGGCTGGTTAATTAATAACCAATCAAGATTCATTTATCACCCTCGTTAAGATGGCTGTGTTTACTCCCGAGCCTCTCATCTATATGGAAATCAGACCAAGGCTGGACCAGCAGTGTCAGGATTATTTGTTAGGGTTGGAATGAGGACGGATGTGTGTGTGTGTGTGTGTGTGTGTGTTTCTGTACTGCATCTGCATAAACACACGCACGCACACGAGATGAGAGAAAGAGAAAAAGGAAAAAAAAAACATTGATTTGTATGTGTGAGTGTGTGTGATTATTCTATGTTCATGAGAGCAGAGGTGACGGAGCAGGTGTTTGTGCGTGCACGCAGGTGTATGTACTCATTTGTATGCTGTCATACAGTTTTTGTCTGAAGAAGAGTAATCATCTCGCCTCTCGTATCCGAGCGGTTATTAGAATAATCATTTTGCGCCCGTATCAAAATAATTCAAAATAATAATCACTGTAAATCATCTCTAAGTGGGAGGCAGAACTCGAGGAGCCACTTCTGTCGAGTTCAGGCAGGTTCACACCGAACTCATGAATACAGCATCATACGATAACTGCAGGTTTTCATCAAGCTATCAGATCAGAGTCTTAAATGATGCTTCATTATATCCCTGCAGACACACACACACACACACACACACACACACACACACACACACACACAGATAGTTAGGGAATAGCTTGTTGATGCAGTAGTCGTACCCACGAGGGCGTTTTTCACTGTAATTACGGTTACGACAGCGATTCAATAGAGGTGTGAAGTGCAGGTGAGCCGCCGAGCTCCTCACTGTGAACACAGCACGCTCGCTTTATGCACAGGTATCCATTGATTAGTATCAAATCAGTATACTGTGCAAACATTAATTAAAAGCAGGCCGAGAAAATGTTTGACAATTAGCACCGTGGTGACTTTACCGCACGACAACCAGGCGACTTTCTGCACTGTAAACCAACTGTAACCAACAGGCAGCTGTTGACAAGTAACAGTACATCATTGGTTACTGTACTTTTCTATAATTACTGTAGTTTTTGGCTGAATACACAGTATACTACTGTGAGAAGTAGTATACATGAGCAGAGACAGATGGCATCTCTGTGTACCGCACTACAATCGTGCCGCCCCGATCCACATCAATGGGACTGATGTGGACAATGAAGAGATCTTGAATCTTGACATGGTTTACAGTAATTTACTGTGGATATCGCAGCTGAAATTTCTGGATATAAAAGTGTCGGCGCTGCTTGCTCGAGACCTGTCCGTCACCATGACAACACCGCGGCGCCAACAGCTCGGACGGTGAGGAACCGGGTGAGTGACCTTGATGTTCTCTGCAGACGTCGCAGCAGCAGCAGCAGCTCCTGTTGGACCTCCTTTGCAGCATCAGGAGGCCTGACCTCTTCCTAACCGGGGAGGTGGCCCAGATGCTCCTCCAGGTGTTTGTTAGACGTCTGCAGCTGATCCCACCTGACTGAAACATTCTTAAAGTTCTGTTCAAGAACAAAAACATGTTTTCTGTCTGTAAACAGCAAATGATGATTTCTGTGTGTTTGGTTATTTTTATGAATGAATGCTCGACTTACTGAACTACAGTCCTGAAATTATTCTCCAACACATGTGTGTGTGTGTGGAGTGGCTGCAGAGGTATGACTCATGGTATTAGAGACAAAGAGAAACTGTTTCCTCCGTTATGCTCGACAAAATTAAAGAAGAATCTACTGAAACATAAACACTCTCACGTTAGCCACATGACAATCGAACGTCTTCATATTTAACTGTTAATCACCGACAGCAGCATCTCACTGTCAAAGATTTGCTGCAGCCTCTCCAGAATAATGAGAGTGTTCTTAGCTGTGACTACGAGCACTTCAGTAATGCTGACAGTCACAATCTCATACTTCAAATTGCTGCTACGCCCTTAATCGAAGCCTAATGCTTTCTCAAGTGTTATGGCTGTAATCTATATTTTAAGAATGGAACTTGGGGATTGCATTCCCCCCGCAGCCTGGCTGCCGTCTCCGTATCGCTGTCATTAGAGTCATTGAGTTTCTGTCTGGGGAGGATAATTTGGCATTAGCACAGGCAGACGAGTGCGAGCGGCTAAGTGCAAGAGGGCAGCGGGAGCCAATTTTAGGGAAAGATTTTCTTTGCATCTCAAACACTCGCTGTGTACTTCGTGGCTAAAAGCTCTGCAGTATTTCTGCAGCAGCTGAATTAGCAACGATGACGCATGCACACACACACACACACACACACATTCATTGTCCATCAGCATTCTCTCGGTCCTCCTCTTCCTGGTGGTCCCGGTGCTCTGAGCTCACAGTCCGAGCGGCCCGGCTAACAAACTGAGCTAACATGAGCTAACAGCAGCTACACTGTCCATCATAAACTCTGTAAATCACAGAGAGTTGAGGCGGAGCAGCCGACTGTTGTTTTGTATTTTCTAAAAAATGTATTTGCATGTTGAGATAATGACAGACGCCGGGGAGATCATGGATTAGCCGCAGGGATCGAGGACAAAAGTTAGCCCTGGCTTGCACTCATAATCACTGTGTGTTAAAGGGTTGCGATGCCAGCCTGTGCCACGAGGGCTCGGATAATAAGCCCTCGCTTGGAGGGTTGCATTTCATAACAAGAGCAAATTAGATGCTGACTGGATGCCATGGAGTGAGCTCAGGGCTGAATGTGAGGCAATAAGAGAGGAGGAATGTAGGGGAGGAAGAGAGGATGGAATGAGCTGAGATGAAGACGACAGGAGAGAGAAGCAAAGTAAACCCACATCGTTCTGTCTTCATCATCTGATCATCCCCCTCTCTGTCTCTCTCTCTCTCCCTCATCTCGCTCTCAGGGTAAAGAGAGGCCCCATCAGCCCCGGCTCTGGATCGATGGTAGCGGCCTGCCCAGCTGTGGCTAATGAAGCACACACTCACTCATTATCTGCAAAAGACAACACTTCCTGGCTTCAGACACATCCTGGCTCCAGTTGCTAATTTCTGTGAGTTAAAGTAGGAATAACAACGGGAGGAACGTCGGCTAATAACTCTGGCTCTCGTCCAGGCCTGCGCTAGGCTATTACAGGGTGTTTGCACTCATTATTGCAGAGAACTGTGCATGCAGCAATGAGTACGGGGATGACTTTGTTTTTGTGTGGATTTGTGACAATGCAGCCTCAGCAGCATTAATGTGGGAGCTCTCCTACGACAAGGACGTTGATTCATTACAGTTCACCACAGTTTGTGTGTACAGGTGCTCAGAAACTAAATATTCTCCATCATTGACTCAATTTCCGTCATTCTGAGGGCGATCTACCGTTACCCTCATCATCCACCTGCAACACTGTAAATAACCACACATAGACCAGCTGTCACATCATGACCTCATTGTTTGGATGGTTTTAGCATCACATCAGAAAATTAAATGCTGTTAAATCATCTATGAGCTACATTCTGTGCATCTCCTTCCTCATAAAACCTTTGCAAAGCTGATTTTCTAAACTTGTTAACGTCCATGTTTGCTCACAGTGTTTTCTTACGCTGCTTTTGTTGTCACGCTCGTATTTCCTGGCCAGTTTCAGCTGCCTGAGTGAGACAATGCACAGGACTGTGCACGGAGTCGCCTGCCTGCTCGGGCACGTGCACAATAGAAACAAAACACAGATAAAACATTGTTTCACAATGCTACACGTGGTGAGAAACGAAGTTTTAGTGTCTGTGAAGACAAAAAAACGAAGTGAAAAAAGTAATCCTGCTTCTCTGAAGAAAGTTGAAATGTTCCAAGAAGATGAGTGAAGCAGAGTACAGGTTACAGCCTTAAAGGTCCGGTGTGTCACACGGCAGCAAACAGTCTATAATCATCATTGTGTCTTTTATGTGCCACCCGACACGATGTTGACCCACCGTGTTTCTACAGTAGCCCACAATGGACAAACTAAACACTGACTCTATCAGGGTGTTATGTGTGTTTTGTGCATGTCGTGGTCACTGTAGAAGAAGGAAAGGGCGACGTGAGGGGGTCGTAATCAGCAATTACAAAACTAAATCCTACAAAGCGGACCTTTAATGTCAGTCATTAAATAAATGTTTTCCTTCCTCCTCTTCTTCGTGCCTCTGCCACAGTTTGAAACGTCACATCATCAGTCATCTTTAGCCCTGCAGGATGTTCACAGCGGGGAGCGGTGCTTCAGTGACGTTCTGGCACCGTTCTAACAATGATCAAGGACATGATTGCTCTATGAAACATCCGCCCACACGGCATCTCATGAAGAAGGAGTCTTACCTTCACATTTTTCCAGGATCTGAACCGTCTCTCCCACCTCCAGAGCCAAACCCTGAGTCACCGAGCCCCGGAAGTTACAGATCACTGTGGAGAGAAAGAGAGAGGAGAAGATGAAAATCTGTGGAGCAAAGCGACTACAAGAAGTTTGGTTTCTGAATTTATTATCAATGAATCAATTCCTCTGTAACACAGTTTACAAACTGAACTGAACAGAAATACAAATGCTGCGCCCTCACTGTCCACCTTCCCGTGACAGCAGCATGACGTCAGCACCGACTGAACACATCCACTCTCTGCTGTACCAGCCACTGCTGATGTGAATGACGCTCATGACTGCACCCACAAAACAGCAACAGACCTCAGCTCATTCTCGTACTGCAGTCACAAAACTAACGAGGCATTCCTGGTTGTTCAAACGAGTCGAGCGCAGACGTGTGTCCTGTTTCTCTCCGGCTGCTGAACATGGCGACCGACCAAACTGATTTGAACCATGCTGGATTTTTAAATACGGCCAACTGGGGAAAATGTTAACCCAGGCGGCATTGTAAAAAGACATAAAGCATCTTCACGCATCACAGAGAAGAGCAGCGTCAGTGCAACAGGTTAAAAGTGAGAGTAAAACTTATATTCAAAGATGTATGCATCATATAAACAACAAATATCTGCAGTGAAAATGAAAAATAAGGGTCAGAAGAATGAAACATAAAGGATCAAAGCTGAAGATAAAAATACGGTAAAATGTAAATATGTGACTGCAGGACTGGCAACCACAGCCGCTGTTTTACTGTAAAATATACAGATTTTTTTTGTTTACCGTAAAAAGTTTTATATTATAGTGCTTATTGTGAAAGAAAACAGGTTTATGATATATCTGTAATAAAACCATTTTCAACAGTCCTAAAAAAAGCAAACCGTGATGTCACCGTGTTTTTTCACGGTAAAGTTCTGGCAACCACAGACATCAAGACAGGACGACGTCTGAACTGTCTGTCTGCTCTGGCTGTTTCCACGAAGTCTCTTTGTGTTTGAAGACACGCGTCCGAGGTCACCGCACTTTATTTCTCTCTGTGGTGAATCGACCTTGAAGACAAAGACGACGCTGTGACCGAGTCGTCCCGTCATCAGCGCCCCTCTCTGTCACGTCTCTATTTATAGTGTTTGGATGTTACTGCAGCTGTCGATGTAATAGTTCACAGATCCGGACAAATCCCCGGTGTTATCAGTGTTATCATGACACTGACTGGCATGTTTATGTAGTTTATGCTCAAAGAATCGGTCAGGTCCACTGTTCATGTTGCTTGAACTGTTTATGTAAGACTGAATATGCATCGTGGTTGTTCATGTAAAAGCAGGTGAAGTGCTGATATGTAATTTAGATTTGCTGCTCTGACGGTGAAGCTTAATGACACAAACATAAAATACATGAACAGAGCAGAGGAGTCATTAAGACTTTCATAAAGTTATACCTCATTCTGACCCCATTTCTGCAGTAAACAGTCAGTTTACCTCTCTATAGTTTACATTATTGTTGGCGGGGTCTGCCATTCGTGCATTATTTTCTCAGTTTTAAATATCGCAGGAAGCAGCAGCAGCAACAAGCTGATGGATGGTGAGCATCAGGCGACATGTGCAGCTTGAAATTAGATTACAGTTACAGTTACTGACTGACTTCTTCAATAAAAACGTGACTGTTTGGCTGCACTGTGAACAAATCAACCAGAATTATAGTTCAAGAATGTTAAAAAACGTTCAAAAAATGACCTAACATCATCGACAGTACACGAAGCGGGCGTGTTAAATACGTCTCTGTATTGTAGATATATTATTGTAATGATATCAGCGTGCTAAATTACCAGCTTTGGCTCGTAAAGGCAGCAGAGAGTCACTGTAGCAGTCAGTCTGCCCTCAGTCCAGCATCGGGCGGAGCAGAGGGACAGAGCTGCTGCTGCTACCCAACAGACGGCTGCTGAGGCCGGGATCCCCGGGGATCCCAGCGTGGGTGAACCGGAGCTCCTCGGGGAATAAACACCCAGAGTCATGTCTGAGTCTGCTCTGTTTACCAGCAGGAGGAGAGCTCAGAGTTTATTTTTTAGATTCTGAGATTAAAAAGTGGATTCATCCTCACCCTCAACTCTCAGCCTGTCGCAGCAGCAGTGATACGACTTCATATTTATACAGAGAGCAGACGAGACGGACTGCGAATTTCTGTAAACCTGAAATTTCTGAAGTGCTGAGAACTCAGTCCAGTAACTCGAATGTAGTCCTGCTTGGTGTGTACGCAGTGTATTGTCGGTTTACACACACACACACACTCTGTAGCTGGAGCAGCTGATTGCAGTCTGCAGCTCTGGCAGCGAGGACACACACCTCACACCTCAAGGCGGCGGGATGGTTTGCATCTGTCTCTGTCTGCCATCGTGTCTCTGTCACCATCTGTCTCTGTATCATCACTGCCACTCTCTCTCTCCGTCACTGTCACCGTCTGTCTCTCTCTGTCGCTCTCCATTATTAACGCCGTTCAGTGTGGGATTGTCACCGTTTTGGATTGTGTCAGTAACGTCTCCCTCCCTCGCTCCCTCGCTCATTGTAACTCGCTGTCATCGCTGTCACTCCGTCATCGTCACCGGCCTTGTCAGTCTGTCATCTGTTTGATGCCACTGTCAGAGTCTCCGTCTGTTCTCACTCTGTCCGGCTCTCTTGACTTGAGCTCGGACCAAATGTGGAAAAGAAATGTGAACCACGGCTTTGTCCGTGAGAGGAGGAGGCGAGATGGAGGCAACCACAGAGCTCACAGCGAGCTCACCTTAAAAACAGTGTTTCCTTCAAAATGGACTTCAGTGTGAGAAAATGAGTTGAGATGACAAACTCAGTCACTCCTTTCAGCACTGTTAAACTCATGATTTCACCTACACACACCCAGATCAACAGCCAATCGTATCAGGTCTTACTTCAGCAGCTCACATCATATCGGATATGGAATTAATCTTCAGATGCAGACATTTAACAAAGCAAATGATGTCAGCATAAAACTTTCAAAGGAAATACTTAAAGTAAACAGACAGTGTGGCTGATGCCATGACAACAAGCTGCAAAATGTTGTAATAAAACTTCATTAGTGAGAAAGAAGAAGAAGAAGAAGAAGAGGAAGAAGAAGAAGAAGAAGAAGAAGAAGAAGAAGAAGAAGAAGAAGAGGAGGTTTACAGGCCTGACAGGGAGCAGAGCTGGTGTGTCGTGCCAGAACCGGAGCTGGGTGAGCCGGTAATGTAACAACAACCTAAAACTCACGTCTAAATGAAACTTGAACGTTTTCTTTCACGTTCAGACGTCGGTTCACTTTGTGCTCAGAAATGATTTCATTTTTTTTTCTTCTACCTCCAACAAAACTGACGCAACGCTGAAAACACTCCAGAGAAGAGACAGACGAGAGGGAGGGAACACACACACACACTCACAGTGAACACACACACTCACAGTGAACACACAGGGATTAGCATGGCTCGTCCAGCTGGTATTGGCATTTAGTTTATCCAGAGGATCGGGTCAATAGTCTGACAAATGACTCACATCTGTTAGGCCAGTCACACACTTAGCCCGTGGCCTTTATGAGTGTGTGTGTGTGTGTGTGTGTGTGTATGAATGTGTTTGTGAGAGAGAGAGGAAACACCAGAGGAAGATATAATGGATGTGTAGTGTGTGTGTGTGTGTGTGTGTGTGTGTGTGTGTGTGTGTGTGTGTGTGTGTGACAGGATAATTCAATTTAGTGTGTTTCAATATTTAATTGCAGCTCCACCAAAACACAAACTGAAGAGGACGTTTGACACAAATCTAACGTCTGTGAATTATTAAAGAGCGAACAGAAGAAGAAGGACTGAAAGTAAAGACGTTTGCAGAGCCGGTTAGCGTGCACAGGACTTCATCTGACTCGTCTTATGCACAAACCTCCAAAAACGAGCTGATTTCTCTTTTATTGGAGGCAGCACGAGGCGACTTCAAGAGGAAGAACTGAAACATTTTGGATATCGGACATGAGAAGAGTCCACCGGGTCTCAATTAGAGGAGTGAGACAGTCTCGTCTTCAGCAGCCACACTTTGACGAACGAGACGAATATATCAACACAGACGGCATAGAGAGAACCTTTGTGCAAGTTCAACTAATGAGCATGAAATAATCAAGTTCATAAGTAAAACTTTTTATTTATTAGTGAGCTTTTAAATTAAAATCTTCGCTCATCGTTCAGGACTTGAATCGTTCCACGTGAGTCAGCAGTGACTCCAGAATCTGATAAAATAACACAGTGACCTTTAGACACATGACTAATGTGTGTTTGTGGTTGACGGGGAGGTGGAGACAGTTGGGGGAGTGATGGGGAGTGATGGGGGAGTGAGGAACAGATGTGACGACCCCCCGTAGGTTTATAATCCTGAAACAACCTCAGAGCATCACACACACACAGCGTGGACAGAGAGTGATGAAAACACACTTGGCAGGTGTGAGACAGAAGAGTATTAACATGCTGATACAACACCAGAAGGAACCCTTTTAAAAATGTATGAATGCCAACATGAATTAATATAACATCAGTTTAAATCATTCTGTCGTCTGATGTGGGCAACACGGCGTCAAAGCCAGCAGGTAACATGGGACTTGAAGCGATATTTCACAATCGTGGACGCAGAGATCCACCACAGTTTGGACATCAGATTGTCTCCTGACACTTTTAACAGACCTGAACAAAGAAGCCTCGAGACTTTTAGAGGATGACGGTGTTTCTGCAACTACGACAGGGTTCCTTAAAGTTCCTTAAAGTTCCTTAAAGTTTCCAGAGCTTCCAGCTATCAAGCTCCTCTCCTGTGGAACCGGCCCCAGTTCTGGTTCTGGAGGAAGACGCCCTCTACGCCAGACGTGTCAAACTCAGTTTCATAGGTCTATTATTAATGGCCCGCCGGTAAATCACACTCCCACTGCTCGCACTACAAATCCCACAATGCATTGCAACAGTCGCCACACAGGTCAGAATACTGTCATGCACCTACATGTTTAAGAGTCGTCTTTGATAGAGCTGCTCAGGTGAATTATTGTGCTGTACTAGACAGAAGTTACTGTGATTTTATTTGCAGTAAGTTACTTGTCAACAGCTGCCAGTTAGTTACTGTGATTTTATCGACAGTAAGTTACTTGTCAACAGCTGCCAGTTAGTTACTGTGATTTTATCGACAGTAAGTTACTTGTCAACAGCTGCCAGTTAGTTACTGTTATTTTATTATCAGTAAGTTACTTGTCAACAGCTGCCAGTTAGTTACTGCGATTTTATCGATAGTAAGTTACTTGTCAACAGCTGCCAGTTAGTTACTGTGATTTTATTTGCAGTAAGTTACTTGTCAACAGCTGCCAGTTAGTTACTGTGATTTTATCGACAGTAAGTTACTTGTCAACAGCTGCCAGTTAGTTACTGTGATTTTATTTGCAGTAAGTTACTTGTCAACAGCTGCCAGTTAGTTACTGTGATTTTATCGACAGTAAGTTACTTGTCAACAGCTGCCAGTTAGTTACTGTGATTTTATCGATAGTAAGTTACTTGTCAACAGCTGCCAGTTAGTTACTGTTATTTTATTATCAGTAAGTTACTTGTCAACAGCTGCCAGTTAGTTACTGCGATTTTATCGATAGTAAGTTACTTGTCAACAGCTGCCAGTTAGTTACTGTGATTTTATTTGCAGTAAGTTACTTGTCAACAGCTGCCAGTTAGTTACTGTGATTTTATCGACAGTAAGTTACTTGTCAACAGCTGCCAGTTAGTTACTGTGATTTTATCGACAGTAAGTTACTTGTCAACAGCTGCCAGTTAGTTACTGTGATTTTATTTGCAGTAAGTTACTTGTCAACAGCTGCCAGTTAGTTACTGTGATTTTATCGACAGTAAGTTACTTGTCAACAGCTGCCAGTTAGTTACTGTGATTTTATCGACAGTAAGTTACTTGTCAACAGCTGCCAGTTAGTCAGTGAGGCTTTTCAGGCTGATGTAAGAAGAATTGTGAAACTACATTGAGGTTAGAAGATGTCCGCTCTCTTTAGTAGTATCTGCACTGCCAGTTAGTTACTGTGATTTTATTTGCAGTAAGTTACTTGTCAACAGCTGCCAGTTAGTTACTGTGATTTTATTTGCAGTAAGTTACTTGTCAACAGCTGCCAGTTAGTTACTGTGATTTTATCGACAGTAAGTTACTTGTCAACAGCTGCCAGTTAGTTACTGTGATTTTATCGATAGTAAGTTACTTGTCAACAGCTGCCAGTTAGTTACTGTTATTTTATTATCAGTAAGTTACTTGTCAACAGCTGCCAGTTAGTTACTGCGATTTTATCGATAGTAAGTTACTTGTCAACAGCTGCCAGTTAGTTACTGTGATTTTATTTGCAGTAAGTTACTTGTCAACAGCTGCCAGTTAGTTACTGTGATTTTATCGACAGTAAGTTACTTGTCAACAGCTGCCAGTTAGTTACTGTGATTTTATCGACAGTAAGTTACTTGTCAACAGCTGCCAGTTAGTTACTGTGATTTTATTTGCAGTAAGTTACTTGTCAACAGCTGCCAGTTAGTTACTGTGATTTTATCGACAGTAAGTTACTTGTCAACAGCTGCCAGTTAGTTACTGTGATTTTATCGACAGTAAGTTACTTGTCAACAGCTGCCAGTTAGTCAGTGAGGCTTTTCAGGCCGATGTAAGAAGAATTGTGAAACTACATTGAGGTTAGAAGATGTCCGCTCTCTTTAGTAGTATCTGCACTCGTTGTAGTATCTTCTTTGATGAAGTACTCTGAAGTACTCTGAAGTACTCTGCATGAGCTGAGCCACATTAACAACAGTTTGAGCTTTAATCCAAACCATGATAATATAATATGTGACGAGCAGCGAGTAAAAGCACATAAAGCCTCTTAATGGCTTTCCCTCGTAGGAAACAGTGCAGGATTAATGCATATTATGCTGCATTTTGTTCAACTTCATGAATTATACATCACACACGCAGCTGCCTCAGAAACATATTACACGCACGTTTAGTTGTGTGTTCCAGCTGTAAGCATATGAAAGGGAATAAATGGGAATCCCTCGAGTGGGAACCGGAGCTCCGCTGAACCAGAAGAAGACAGAAAGAGAAAGAGAACCAATTCAAGGTGTGGATCTTCAGAGCGAGGACAATTTTGCAAAGTAAAAGGGAGAAAAATGATGAAGAATGTTGACGAGAGAAAGTTTGAGAGAGCTCCAGGCTCCGATGAGAAAGAGCAGAATCAGATTTGAGCTCGAGTCCAAACTGTTTTAGCTTCAGAGCAGCTGAGAGGTCACACATCTTCCTGCAAGCTTCAACACACAGAACGTCTTCTGAGTGAACTGTTCCTCTGAAGGAGTGACGGAACAACATGTGATTTACATATCTTATGTTTTCATGTGATTAATGCACGCGTGTGGATCTGAACTGTAGATTGAAGTTAAAAGTTCTGGTAATAAAACTGATTCTTCTTCTGCTGCTGCTCTGTCAGACTTCCACCACGTCTGTTCTGAACGTAGCCACAGCCCATAATAATAATAATATTATTATGATTATCATTTTTCAATTGAACCTTTAGTTTTTTGTCTCAGATCAGATACCACACTCCGACGTTTTTCTCATAACTCTTCTAATAATTTTCTCTGATAAATTTATTAAAACAGAAAAGGAAGAAATTAAAAATCCAAAATCTTGCTCAGAAATTCACACTAGAAATATAATATCGCTCTGTGATATATAGCTCATAACTTCACGACTGTACTTTTAATTTGACGGCTTAAAAATGAAACATTGATTTGTTTACTTGCTCAGATTTGGTCATTTTCCTGGTTCATGTTCTTCTAAATATGCTTCTACATGAGTAAATATGATACGTACTTTATTTGTTTCTCTTCTGTCTGTTTTTACGACCGGCGGTTTGCACAGAGGTATTTTATTTTGAAAAATCCAGCGGATTCTCTGTGCTGTTTCTGTGTCTGTCGTCAAAAATAGAACAGCGACGTTGAATTCAACGCAGAGCCGAGCGGAGAGCCGCTTCTGAACCGGACCGCGGCGGAGCCGGTGGGGTTTGATACATTGACTAGAATGGCCGTGAGGACACGCCCGGTCGGGTTTGTGGGTTAGAAATGAACAGAACCTCGGATCAGCCCACAAAGCTGCCATCGGACTTTGAAGAATCTAAAATATAAAACAGATTTTTCGTGTTATTTCATAGTTTTGATGTCATCAGTGTTCATCTGCATGTAGAAAGTGACAAAGAAAAACTAGTGATACTGTGTGTGTGTGTGTCGCACTGCATGCAAATTGGTGGATATTGAGTGTGTGTCATGTGTGTGTCGTGTGTGAGAGAGAGTGTCAGCATGCCTCGCGAACAGATCTCACCCTAATTAAGACATGAAGCTTGTCATTTTAACATCCTCCACGATGCCCGCAGGCAGGCAGAGTCTCGAGTGCAGATGGATCGTGTGCGAGTGTACGGGGTGTGTTCTCAAACACTCGTGTCGCTGCTGCTGCACAGCTGACGGGAGGATGTAAGGTTTGTAAGTGTGACGAGGAGAAACAAAATGAAGGAGGGGAAGAGCACGCGTTCATTTATTTATTCATATGCACGTGATGTAGATTTCCTGCAAGCTTTTAAGCCTCATAACAACCTACTGTAGGATGAAATGTAAGTCAGAATGAAGAGCACGGTGAGAGCAGAGAAGAGTCTTCCTCAGCATCAGCTGCAGCAGGAAGCAGAACTAGGCCACCTCCCTGAACCGACAGCACAGACGGCACACACCAACCCACATACAGCTGAGATAAACTGTACGGCACAGATGGGACGCAGACCTCGGTGTGTTATGTCGAGCCTGGAGATCTGCTCCCGGCTATTAATAGGCTAAACGGGAAAACTACTCACTTGCACTTTACCCCCCCCCCCAACTGCTCCAGAGGAGAAGTCTCAGTAACCAACAGTCAGGGGTTGGTTGGTACTGGGCAGCCCCCAGAAGACGATGGTGTGGCATGAATTTGAATAAGGAGGCTCCTGAAAAGGAGCACGTCTGCTACAACAAGAGTTTTTAAGTGGAGTAGCAGCGACCGCAGCTGAATTTTGAAACCAGTGTAGAAAAGTTGTTTCTGTAATGACTCCACTTCTGAAGCTGCGTCGGTTTGAGTTTATCTACCGTAAAGAAGTTCATCTGCTCGTCCTTTGTTGGTTAAACCGTGGCTGTATTAAAGGAGACTGGATAGAGTGCTGGAGGTGATGTTTATTCATATTTCGTTAGCTTCTGCTTCTGCATTGTGTAACCAATAAAGCAAGTGCACTAGAAACTTCTAGTGGATCAGATCGGCTCCAAAGCCTCGCGCTCTTCTTGGCGACTTGGGTTCAACCCTGTGTCGACCTATTTCCATCCATCTGAAGCCATGCACCAAAAAACCAAGACAAATTCCCTGAATGTGAAAAAACCTGTTTCTGACTCTTAATGTCCTGAATTCTCCTGACTTTAGCGATTATAACAACGGCATGCAAAACAAAATGAGTGAGGAAACAGCAACATCTGGAACACTTCTGGAAAGCAGAAAATTAAAGTAGGCTAAATTAAAGTGTGAATCTACAGCATCGTTCCTCAGTATTGTTCATGCTGGCTCACTGGCACACATAAATTGGATCCATTATCTTTGTGTATCACCTGAAAATCTGAATCTGACAACAAGGAGTAAAGAAGTATTTGTCATTTTTTCAGCATGAAGCACGGCTATCAGTCATCGCTCTTGGACATTTTGCAGTCCGTGTTCTCGTTCAGCGTGTTCACACGGCGGACAGCTAATTGATCAGGAGGCCAATCTGCTTAAATAAAAGTCATTGAAGATAAGAAATGCAAAGACTTCACCATCATCTGTAAGGATCTGTATAACAACGAGCAGTCGCTAAAAGGCAACAGTGCAAAGAGTTTAAAGGAGTTTAAACGTAATTAGACGTGTAACAAAAGTCAGCAGAGGAACACGACTCATGTCCGTTAACAGGAGCGTTTAAATGTAAAATGTCAGCATATCGTTCTAATTATCTCTGTGAAGATGAAGGCAAGAGCTCACACTCCTGCTCCCATTTATTTTATAACACACACACACACACACACACACACTCGTGATGAAAGTTTAATCGAGGTAATGCCTTACAGGAAACGGCATTTAATCAAGCCATTAATAGTCTTCAGGGAGTGAAGTGTAGCCGCGGTGACAGGACGTTATCAGAGTGATTAGAAAAATACTCAGCTGTGATAAAATCTAAGATAATACACCAACTATTCAATACACACTACACTGACGTCCCATTCAGACACTCTGCTTACATCTGTGCTGGAAAGTAACAGCCTGAATTTTTAATAGCATCACTAACGGAAAACACGACATCATCTGGTGACCTGCATGGAAA
The DNA here is from genome assembly GCA_036365135.1 of Miichthys miiuy. Lineage (NCBI taxonomy): Eukaryota > Metazoa > Chordata > Actinopteri > Sciaenidae > Miichthys > Miichthys miiuy. Next base: position 30,306,465 of record CM071604.1, read on the forward strand.
CATCTCCAGTCAACGAGGCCTGCGTTCAGTCCTTGATGTATCGCAGCTACAGTTAGCATTTAGCAGCTACACGCGGTCTGTGGTGAAGTCGAGCGTGGCATGATGGACGGAGCTGAGTCAGTTCAGCACGGTGAGATGCCATCAACACATTTGAAGGTGATCCTACAACCCCAAAACAGGAGGACAGCCGCAGCGTGTGCACAGGCAAGAAAACTTTCTCTGTGTGATTATCAGTCGACGCACAGCCGGAAGGGAGCGAGGTCGAGATGATCCAATAATCGAGTTTTCCGTAAAACTAAAGTGAGTGCAGCTCTTTTCATGTTAACACTGACTTCTGTATTCTAATCCAAAATCTGGCTACGCTAACACTCACACCTGGGCGCTGTAACAGCAACCAGCCTTCAGCTAATGACCACTGAGGAGCTCTGCTGGAGCAGACGATGGAGCATTACTTTCAATTTGCCTGCCCTGATGAAGGTAACTGATGACCTCCTGCTCTTTTACTGCTGAGCTGTGTTCTGTAAAACGACACTGAAGGCCAAATGTTCTCCGAGGTCACGGCCTGCACAGATGAAGCCACGGGCAGACACACTTATCTCCACAATGGCACGGCCATTTCACAGTGTATTCATACGGAGTCAGAGGCAGCAGTACGTGACAGTCCAGTGTGAAGCTGGGACGTGCTAAACTCTCTCCCATAGTGAACTCAGCACAACAGCAGCGAGCTCTCATCGTGATCATAATTACAGCTTCATCTATCTGAAGGTCTGAAGGTTATTTATGTTGAGGTGAGATTACAGACATCAAACCTGCAGCGTGAGCACAAATGTTGAAGTGATACTCTGAAACTGAAGCCTCGATAAGACATTACGACACACGAGTCCTCTCAAAGCAGAGTTTATTAAATCTATAATCTCAATGATGATTTTGTGATTTATGGACAGAAACAACGCGACGTTCGTCCCGGCGTGACCTCCAGAGACAGATGATTAAATCTGGGATTGGCTGTGGGACTCCAGAATTATTGAATCAAGCCAAGTGAGATTATTGAAGTTCAATCCAGGTGAATGTTTTGTTCTATTTATCTATAATTTCTATTCCTGACAAGATTACAGCTGTAACAACACGCGGTATTATCACTGAAACACATTTGTTTAAATATATTACAGACTGATTCGATCAGCTGACTCAAACCGATAAATGAACTGACTATTGGCATGAACATACGAAAGGACGTTGTTGTTTTTGGTTTGTTCTGGAGCATGGGCCAGGAAAGACCTCAACAAACTTTAACTGCTTATTTCCTCAGTGTGTACAGCACAGAATAACCTGAGTGAAGATCTGCTGCTCTCTGACGGCCCTTCTAGTTTTGTCTGAATGCTGCTTGTCCCTGAAGGTAACGCTCGGTTACTGCAGCTACACGAGTTAGCCGGACGTGCTAACGTTTGCAGCTGAGGTTTGAGCAGACAAACAGTGTTTAATGCATGCCTTACACTTCAGCAGTGTACACATCAGATACAAAGCGTGTAGACCTGCCGTGCCGAGTTGCGGTCGCTGAGGTATGACAGGACAAACGCTGCAGCTCACACGTTTGTTTCTGTGGCGTGGTGTCGACTGTTTAAACTGCGCTGAATAATGAAGTCCTCTGCTGTACACCTTCTCCTCTGCACTTCATTAGCTGCAGGAGACAGATGTCAATATCTGCTCAGCCACTTTCACTAATTCACAACAGACTTTGCAAGAAATACCTCCGGGTCCTGACACACAAACACACACACACGTGTGTACACACAGCTGCAGGCTCTGAAATCATTCATGTACAGTGAAGAAGTTATCGGCCTGTGTTGATGTGGAAAATCCAGATCTCTCGTGTTTTCCTCTTTTTACGCTGTAACAGATGACTGAAGTGATCTCTGGTTGACTTCAGGCTGGAGGGCGCCGAGCAGAGCGAGAACCTCCGCCCACGCTCAACACTTCTCCAGCAGAAGCCTCCATCTTGGTTCATGTTTGTTTGAGTTTGATAATCGTCGTACGGTGGAACAGAAACAGATCTAATGATGGAGATGTGAATCACAGGTACCCCGGTTTTATTGCTTCAGCTTCGTACTAAAGTGTCTCTAAAGGTGGCGGCGTTACTGTCTTATGACGAGGAGGATGTTGACACATTCATCTGAATCGCTTCAGTTATTATTGTGCACTCAGAGCAATAAGATTAATGAGCTGCAACGAGTGGCCCAGGGAGTCTTTGTGACCCTGAGTTTGGTCTCTCAGACTTCATACAGACTCTCCTAGCTGCAGGTTGTTGAGTCCTCAAAGGAATACCTGCAGACGGTACTCAAGGCTGAAAGTACTATATTCCCTCTGATGTCCTCCGGCTGCTCCGCCTCAACTCTCTGTGATTTACAGAGTTTCCTGATGGACAGTGAAGTAAACTGCTGACAGCTGTAGCTGCTGTTAGCTAATGTTAGCTCAGTTTGTTAGCCGGGCTGTGAGATCAGAGCACCGGGAAGAAGAAGAAGAAGAAGAAGAAGAAGAAGAAGAAGAGGTTTCCAGGCCCAGCAGTCAGCAGCTTCTATGGACATAATGGCAGAGGAGAAGAGAGCGAAGAGGACGCTGACGGAGGAAGCTAAGAAGAGAAAAGGAGAGAGTGAGCGAGCAAGAAGCCGCCGGACAAGAGTAAATCTGGGACTGACTTTTAGTGGTTGGTGAGAGCTTGGTGAAATAAAAGGCTGAAAGACAGACGCCGAGCTGGGCTGACTGCTGTTGGACTAGTCAGTAATATTAGCTGCTGCTGTGTCTGCTGTTGGTGACCTGGTTGATGTTTGGCTGTTAGCAAAGTTGTCGACTCGCTAGTTTTTGATCAGAAGTAATGTAATCAGAACAAATACTCGAGTACAGCTGAACATAGTTACCACAGTGGGATTACACATAGTCTTCTAGCTGCGTGACACTTCGTAGGCGGCGCTCTGTTCTTTGCCGATCTCCGTCCTCGCCTTCAGCCGCGTCTCATCCAACCTGTTCATTTATCCACACTGCTGCCTCAAACAGCTGTCAGACACGTCGTGATAACCACAGCTAATGCACAGAAATGAGTTTCCAAAATTGCATCAACTATAATTACATAAATGATATAAACATTACTTCAGTGGACGAATCCACTTCCTCACGCAGACTTTATCAAACACTCATATTCCCAGTCTGAAGATGAAGCGCTTTATCCTGCCGTCTGAGCCGAAGCTCTTATTGAATATCACAACATGGAAGAATTAGATACGGGCGGGTCATTAGTGCTTAATATGTGATCATTTACAGCAGCAGACTGCAGCTCTGAGGGCGTTAACTCGTAATGTAAATGATCATTAGGAGCATCAACTTTGATTATATACAACTAATTCATGCACACGCACAAAACCTTACACTCCCACGCAGACACTGCCTGCTGCAGTGCTGCAGGGAACGACACTGATGTGGCCACACACACACACACACACACACACACACACACACACACACACACACACTGCAGTCCCCCCCAAAGACATAAGTCACCGTGAAAAAGGGACAAAACAATGACAGAGAAATAGATAAACAATAAACTCGGCTGTTTGCTGTCCTCGGGGATTACTACAGTCCGGACACATTACTCATGGAAACACAACACCAAAATCCAAAGTTGACAGACAGATTTTCTGATAGATTCAAATTCACCCTCTGCTCTGTTTGTCCCTGGACTGAGGACAACAAAAATTCTGATGGAAAATAGCAGATGGATTAAAAAATATCAGGCGGCAGGAGAAGAGAAGACAGATGGACAGATGTCAGAAGAGGAGGAAAGGAGGGATGCAGCCTCGGAGATAGAGATGACTCTTAATAAATAAAACAGGGCGATATGTGAGTGATGGAGAGATGGAGAGACATGAAACAAGGTGGGAGAGGAGGAGGATTCAGAAGGAGGAAATATGTGTCTGAACTTGAGAAACGAGTGTGAAACTAGACATCAGACAGGAGGTGAAGAAGCGAGGGATGAAGAGATGGAGGGGCACAATGTGAAGAAGAGAAAAGGCCAAATAGTGTGCTCATAATTTTTAGTATTATACAACAGAAACTAAAAGATGGAAGGACGTGAGGGAGGATTGGACTGAACAGAGGTGAGACATGTTTCCGGGCTCTACAATGAGCTGATGGATGCTCAGGATTGAAAACCGGAAGAATTACCAGAGATTTAGATGTTCTGGGAAGAAGGAGCGGACAGAGGGATCGGGTGATGAAATGATGGAGGGCTTCGGGATGAGAAGACGGGAGGGGAGGGGAGGAACTTGTGTGTAGGCCCGAGCAATAAGCCCATGAAACTTGATATACAGTGACAATATCGCTGGGGAATTAGATGCCATTGGGACGAGAGAGTGAGCGATGGAGGGGAATGAGAGAGAGAGAGGGAGGATATATCAGGAACGATGTGTCATGAGGAGAGAGCAGAATTAACAGGATGAAAGGAGGATATCTGAGGAATGGAGAAAGGGAATATACACAAGGGAGTGACTCAACAAATAAGAGGACAATCAGAGCAAAGAGACGATGGATACGCTACTGAAACAATATCACGCGAGGGAGTGCCGTTATACTGAATATCAGCACACTGTGAGTCAAATCACAGTGTGCTGATATTCAGTATAACAGCACGACCTTGTGTGTGATATTGCTTTTATGCAACAAGCTTCATTTATTAGTTAACAACAACAACACAAATAGGGTTGCAAAATTCTGGGAATTTGCCAAGTTGGAAACTTTCCATGGGAATTAACGGGAATTTATGGGAATAAACAGGAATAAACTGAGAATTTACCAAATTGAAGATTAACAGGGAATTTAAATATATTTTAGCATAATCTTCACTAAAACAACCAGATTTCATGCAGGTACACTTGAATCAATCACATGCACATAGCACACTGCTTACTGCAGGTCTATTGAGGCCACGCCCCCTACCTGCACAGGTGATTTCTGTACCTGGACCACACTTTAGAGCTTATGACAAAACAAAATGTTTAGATTTATGTTTGGATGTGATACAGTTTGTTTAAATTACCAACAATTTACAGTTAATTCCCATAAATTCCTATAATTCCCACGGAGTTTCTGATTTGGAATATTCCCAAAATTCCCATGGAAAGTATCGTAAAGCGGTTGTTGGTAACTTGGTCTGAACTAACTGTTGCATAATTAGCTTCACACTAAAACAGTTAAATGTACCTGCAGGTTTAAACAGTAAGAAACAAAAGAAGAAAGAACATCGGGGAGAAAGAATAGAGAAAGTATATTTCGTGTTGGACAATAAGCACCATCTGCTGTTGCTGCTTTCATCTGAGAAAATTTATCCTCCGTCTTTTCTTGGACAAGGTCATCCATGCTTTTATGTCCTCTCACTGAGAGCACTCCATCGATCGTCCCTGCTCCCTCCGTCAAAAGTCTCTCACGATGGAGAATACAGCTGCTCTCAGGCACAAAACTTCATCTGTGCGAGGACGGACGGAGAGGCAGAAAGATACAGAGAGGAGAGGAGTGATGAAGAAGAGGAGGCTAGAAGACGTGTGTGTTTTGGTTGAAGTAATCGACCTAATTGAACGTCCGCAAGATCAAAATAGAGAGCTCTATATGTCATAGTGGGGAATGTAAATTAACGTTAGGCTGAAAGGTCACCCGCATGGAGAGATGCTAAGATAGAGAGAACAAGAAACAGATAATAAAATAAGGGAAGCCACATAAACACAGCCCTCGGGGTGTCCCCCAAGGATATACAGTACTCGGTCCTCCGTTATGCAGACGATGTGCAGCTCTACATCACCAAACATCACAAGCTGCCTCACGGAAATAAAAGCATGGATGCAAGTGAACGTCCTCAAACTGAACAGTGTCAAATTTGAACTCCTCATCGGCTGCAAATCCCTCATCAAATCCTGCTTCCACACACAGAATCTGCAACGTTGGCCAACATCATGTTTGATCAAACAATCTCCTTCGAACACCGCGATATACAGTACGTGGTCTTCACCCCTCCCTTCCTCTCAGCTGCTCATCCTCGGCTCATCACTTCCCTTCAAAACCTCCACTGGCTCCTCATGCAACAAATAATCTAGAGGTCAACAGCTACAACCCACCGAATAAGAGCAAACAATTCAGAATAAACAGCCACAAAAGGACTTACTACTCAGACTACCCCCTGCTGTTATGTGCCCCCCTCTTACGCCGGCCACCGCAGGGCAAAATGGCCCAAACTTTAATCCTCTAACAGTAACAGACAGTCGGCCAGAACAGCTTCCCACCAAAATGCCAAGCCTCGCCCAGGGGTGAAAACATTCCTGCCTACAGCCTGTTTGTACAATAACCGAGCTGGACTGAGCCCAGCAGAATCCTCGTGCTGTACAGTACGATTTGGTGACATTTTTCAGCGTAGCGACACAGTTTCACTGTAACTAACAGTGAGGCTGACTGACGGGTTCATAAGAGGGGAAAAACCCCGACTGCAAGCAGCTGAGGTCAAACTGCGGCAGGAGAGAAGAATTCGGGATAATCTCTCTTCTTGTTGGCAGCCTGAATGTTAAAACAGACGGAGAGAGGAGGAGGACGAACTAGATTTTAGGGAAAGGAAGCTTCACAATCAACTACAGTCAGTGTGACAAAGGAGAATTTTTTTAGACTTTAAAGTATCCGTCCCCGGGCACACATGTTTATAAATCATTCCTGTGAAATCATGAGCCATGAATTTCACAAAGAAGAAGAAGAACAGCGTCAAGATAAATTCAAAGAGTGAGTCAAAGCAGACCAGCTGTGCTCTCTTTGTTTTTTATATTTATGATATTTTGATCCATGTCAGAGCTCGCCTCTTTTGAGCGTCCCTCAGTGACACACTTCCTGCTGGGAAACAGACGCTAAGCACAACCACGACTTCGTACCGTCCGTCGCTGAGCGCTGTGTCAACCTTACCTCGCGTCATTAAAGTGATGATCTGTGATTGTTTTATCAAACACAAACTCTGTGCCATCAAGGATGGAGCTGCTCCATGACATTTCTGCTCACCTCTGCTTAGTTAGCTTGTTCATGTTATTGATAAACCTCACTGTGTGCTCTTATGGAAGGCCCAACAGCCCCAAAATACTAAGGCCAGGTGCACAAAACACAAATCGTTTCCTTAAGTATTAGACTGTACTTGTGATCAGGAAAATCAGGGAGAAAAATTTGCTTAAGACGTGTTCATTTTCTTTATTTATCACCATGAAATCTGCCATGCCGTGCTTCAGTTTCAGTCGAAGGTATCTCAGAGGATCAGTACGTAGGATTTAGAGATATGCTGGTGTAGTTACTGATTGTAACTCCCTCCACTCACCCATTCATTCTTAACATTAATGAGAAAACTACAGTGGCCATGAAATAGTATCACTGTAAATCTCAGCTGTGAAATCCACAGTACTGTGTTTGTGCCCAGTAAATTACTGTAAACCATTTGTATTCCATCAAAAACTACAGTAATTATAGAGTTACTGTAGAAAATTACAGTAACCAAATGATGATTTTATTTCCAGTAAGTTACTTGTCAATAGCTGCCAGTTAACCGGTTTACAGGGTAGAGACGACATTTGGTTTGTCTGCTCTGGGCTGCTGTAGAAACATAATACATATAACAAACAATATAAAATAAACAATGACTATACACTGATGAAAACTGCCCTAAAACACTTTAACAAACTAAGATGATACAAAGACTTTCAATACTTAAGTGAATATTCTAGAGAAGACTTTAAGGTGTGTTGTGCAACTGACCCCTGTAAGTAAGAAAGAGCTGGATTACAGAGAGGTTAAAGGAGCTGTGGGTCATGGTTGAGTCAGTGGAGTGCAGGGGATAGGACACGGACTACGACTGGGTCAAAGATCAGTGGTTATACTTAGATCTGCAGTGTGGATGAAGACGTTCATTAAACAGAACTGCAGCCGTGCAGTGATCGAAGCGACTGCGTCCGCAGCAGGTCCGGTACGTTCAAACATGAACTGAAAATAAAGTTTCACTTGAATTTAAATCCCCCAACATGGAAATACGCTCGATATTTTTATGTACGGGCATGAAAACAGCCTCCCGTGTAATAAACTAATATCCACGTATCAAATTACAGGCAGGAAAAAGACACGTCGACTGTAACTGAGTTTTATTACATCTCTGCCTCCCATAACACCATTATTTCGAAAGCTGAGACACATGTTAATCTGTGTGTGTGTGTGTGTGGAAAGTAGGTTAGTGGACATAAGGATGTGTGACCTATAAGCCCTCAGCAGTGTGTGCTGCCCTGTTTACATTAGCAGCACATTATATAGGCCGGCCTTCACAGCCTCACACTGCTGTACAAGCAGGCCGGAGATTACTCTACTAATGTTATATTAAAACAACATTATATTAACACCACGACTGTGAATGAGTAATATAAATAAATCATGGCTGAGAACGACAGAATACATGATTGTCCTGAGAGGAAGGAGCATTAAGTAATCGATGACTTTCTACGTCAGGCGAGAGGATTTATTTCATATCAGACGTCTGGAAGCAGAAACCTCAGAGACACGTGGAGGAATAATCGCTGCAGTTTTGGACTGAACACAAAAAAATACTCTTCTTTAAAGGCATCGAATACGTTTTAATATTTTATAGCTGCAGCGACCCGTTTCACACGTCGTCCTGCAGAAACAGAAGTGCTGTGCTGCTCACTGTTCATTCTTAACTTATCCGAAATATGAAAAAAATTGTCTGAAGTACGTGAGAGAGCAGAGTCGCTAAATCAGAAGAAACAGCCACATCATTAAGTATATCACTGTTGTAATTCTGATATTGATGATAACCTCGATAGCTGAAATGAAATATTAATATCATGATAATAAAACACACGTAACGATGTCAAGTAAATAATCCAGCACCAGCATAAATGTTTCTTTCTGCTCTCTCTCTCTGGACGTCACGTACGCTGAGAATCACATCTGATCTTTGTGTTTTTATCAGCTCGGTGTGCTGATGTGTGAGGTCAGTCTGCTGCCATGACACTGCAGTGTGTGTGTGTGTGTGTGTGTGTGTGTGAGCAGCTGAGCGAAGGGGATTTGATGAGTGAAATTGAAATATGAAATGGCTTCATAATCTCTCTGCCAGACAAAGACAGGAGAGCACGAGGTCAATCCCAATTCACACACTCTTTGCTGGCAAGAACAACTCTAATGAAATTTGGTCGGCTAAAAAAAGACGAGAGAGAGAGAGAGAGAGAGAGAGAGGAGCTGGGCCAATATCGTTACACAAAGACCACTTTGGGAAATAAAAGTTGGAGGGTTGAATTCTTTAGTTCTGCCCCGGCACAGAGCACATCGGACAGCCCATTTATCCAGAGAGAGAAAATGAGATTGAGGGAGGATGAGCGAGCGAGAATTGATAAAGCGATGGCACCGGAGAGAAATGAGGAAGGGATGAGGGGGGAAGTGAAGGCTACACTGAAGGAATGAAGGATGAATGAAACATATCTTACACTTGAAAGAGAAGGAGAGGAGCAGGGAGAGCGTGAAATGCAAAGCGACTGACACCGAGAGGACGAGAGACGAAGGCGGACAAAGACTCCACACTGCTGATATCCAAAGTCTGCGATCGGCTCGAGGACACGAGGACGCCGCGTGGGAGGGGAAGTTAGCACAGTTTCCTGTTTCTGACAAAAAATATCTAAATTCACAAACTAACACCCCTCTATTTACATCAAATGGTTTGGTCCAACACCCAAACCAGGTCACACTGTCTATGAGCAGCGAGCTGTGAGCGAGGATCAAGTCTCAGCCTCAGAGAAAAACCTGACTTCCAAAAACTAAAGAAGGTTTACAACCCGCTCTGCTGTTAGCCGGTCTCTGCTCAGTTCATGCTACACAAAATAACAGCAGTGCAGCGTCGTCTGGCTCTGCTTCTGACTATAACAACAGCAGATATTAAACATTCATTCATGTTTTGCTATTTGTTATACAGATTTTTAATCCCACTGATGACAACCGAAGGCCAAGAATCGGTTGCCAGTTTCTCAAAATGGTCACCGATGGCAACCTGGTAACTGCGCCGTGATCGTAGTGAAAACTGAATCCTCCTGATTATCACAGCCACGATTAATGTTAATGTTTCTAATAAGCCAGTATTTAAAGGTTTGCAGGATTTAGTGGCATCTAGTGGTGAAGTTGCAGATTGCTAACTAACTGAATACCACTCGCCTCACATAATACACTTAAATGGAAACATAGTTTTTATTCCATACCACCTTAAATGTTACAAACTGGACCTTTAAAGTCAGAACTGATTTAAAGATCAGCTGAATTATAATCAGTGATTATACTGATTATGATTATACAATACTGTGAACTGCTTTACAGTACATTACTGAACTTTACAGTGTACATCTGAAACTAAGAAAGGAAACCAGATGGGTGAATTAACAAAACCGCTGCAGCTCAAACCGCTCTCGACTGCAGCCGCCTACTTCCTGTACGGATTATCGCATCATTTCTGTATCCGAGGGTCGGAGGTGGAGACACACACCTGTGATAAAGACTGAGCTCTGAAAGGTACACACTCAGCATCACACTCAGAGTATTATTACAGCAGAGAGGCCTGACGGGAAAGTGTAACCAGCTGGTGCTGTCAGAGGCCTCAGGAGAGAGGAGGTAAGGAAAGACGAGGAGGAAGCAGCAGGGTTAAGAGAAAGAGGAAGGAAGGAAGGAAGGAAGATGGACTGATAAACATCAGGCGTGTGTTTTCCAGATAAAACACACTGATACGGTACAATGACCTCTGTATATCTGAGTATTTAGAAGTTAGAGGAAGTACTTTTTCCTCATTAATATTCAAATTTATGCAGAAAGGTGCCGCAAAGTCTAATTAGATTTTCTCGTCCACAGGGGGGGCAGTGTGAGTGTGATGTCTCTGATGTGTATGGCGTTTTTAAGTTATTATGTTTATGAACATGGCTACACGGACGCCGTCATAAAGACCTAATATAGTAAATCAGCTCACATTAAAACAGGCAGAGGGCAGCTCACAGACCTGCACCCAGAGGTGTTACCGTCTCTGCAGAGGCTGAAGGACACGCTGAGGCTCCATGCAGCAGCAGACACCTTCAGTCAGAGCAAATGCTTCAGCTTCCAGGACGTACGTCTGTCTGCACCAGCTGAGCCGTGAGCTCGCTTTGTGAAGTGCAGTCAGTGAAAGTCTTTTTCTGATTGCACATTGTTGTTTTCCTGCTGATGCACAGATGCTGTTTTCTGTAGGCAGAAGATTTTTTTGAATGTTTTGCATTTGAATGTCTCAATAAGCAGCCGACGACTTTAATACAGCTCATGAGGAAGCCTCAGATTCTCCACACACTTAAAGTACCGCGAGTACTTCTTCAGTGTTTAGCATGAATGTACACGCATTTAATTAAAGAATACAACATCAAGGGCACATTTAGCATATGTAAATGGCTGCATCATAAATGAAACAGCAGTGTGGTCATGACACAGCCTGTGACAGACGGACTGTCCTTTTTACTTCCAGCTCGGCTTCAGACTGACACTGTCCCGCACTCACACCAACACTCACCAACATTCAGTGTTCTTTGGTTGGAGTGACGAAGAATTGATACTCCGTTTTAATCATTAATAATGATTAAAATACATTCACGTCTTATTTTGTGGAATCCAATCAAAACGTTTATATCTAATTCACGTACTTAAACAATCGATATTTAGTTTTAGGAAACTTAACTTCAGCAGCGGCTCATTAACTGAGCTGTTGAACATGTTCGTGCTTCACTCCGATGACCTTTGATGGAAGCGATGGCAGCGTTTGACTACTGGACGGCTGACTCAGCACTTCGAATAAATCGTGTGATGTTGGAGGACCTTCTGAAGGACACTGTGACATGGATGAGTACTTCAAATAACCTTTTCTCTCTCCGTTCTAAAGTGCCTGGTGTTTCTTTGCACATCTTCACCCATCGCTGCCGCCTCTGTCTGACTTTCTCACTGAGTACAAAGCGAGGCTTGTAGTTTCATAGAAACTTCCCTCGGCGGCTGAAGTGAACATCTGTAGCAGCAATCGGACGCTAAATTAGCCTCGTTGTGAGTTTGCTTATCTGTGTCGTCAAGCAATGTGACAATTATTTCTGTGTTCACAAATTGCCGCCGTGCGAGCGAGAGAGTTTCTCATTACATATTCAGCCTCGTTTACCCGCCGCCCTTCAAATGGATGACCGCGGCTGCCGAGGGAGCACAGCGAGGCTCGTGTTCGTTTCTTCCATCAACAGCTTTTTTCTGCTTTTGGGAGCCGTCAAACTGGCAACTCTGCAATCTAAAGGCTCGTCTGTGTTTACTGTAACAGAGGAAATATCTGATGAGCTTTAACATCATACGTTTGTCTTTTTCTTTGTTTCTCAGCAGAGTTTCGTGTTGAAATGCAGTTTGACGGTCAGGGATTGACATCAGGGACGGGCATCAGTTCTCATTTGGACATTAGAGTTCATCGGCCATACTGAATTCTTGCATTCAGATCTGCACAGCTGCAGATTGCGTTGAACGCTTTAGTCGCACACCACTCACCTGTCACCGGCAGAACGGTGACCGGGCATAAAAGTAACCTAAATGGACATGCATGCTAAGATATGTAACATTTAACTTTAGAACAGCCCATTTGATGATTAACCATCCAGCGAAGATGGATATCATTGACTAACGTTAGCGGTGTTAGCATGGACAGTTGTGAAGGCAGTGAAGATTAGCCCGCTCAAAGCATGACATGATTAGCGTTTGTTGGGCCGGAGTACAGGCTGCCATCACGGCAAACAACAGCTGTATGAGGGAGGTGAAGCTGAGGGCTGATCTGCAACACACAAAAGGTGGCTGCAGTTACTGAATTATTGCAACATCGTAATGTTTTTGGGTGCGTTTGTTCTTCGTATTGGCGTAGATAAATGGCTCAGGGTAACCCTAACTCTTCTTGTGTGGTAAACATGAAACCACAGCCACAGCCTACAGACAGTCTCAGTCCAAAGGTCCAGCCTCTCTGAGGCTCACTTTCTTGGCTTGCTGGTTGTCTGACAGCTCTTCAGTGAATCTCAAACTCTAACTTTAAAAGTGACGACAGCACGATTTGGTGAGAAAGATTTAAAAAATAAGTTTCAAAGCCGACGCCGACCTCTGACCTGCATGTGGAAGGAGGAAAGACAGAGGGATCAATAAGGGTATCGCATTATCGTTACAGTAAGCATCCACAGAGCCATCTCCCTCTCTAATGGCTGCACGCCGTGATGTTCGATAAATGCTTTGGCTCAGAGTGCTGAGGACGGCGCTTCGTATTAAGTGGCTGAAATTTCAAGATCCCTGAGATAAACGATGCTGGATAAATGAGAGCGGCGTTCTCATCATCGGGGGAGACTGAGGAAGATGGGGCAGCTTGCTGAAGCAGTTTTTAAAGAGGTTTCCGTGCTGATTCTTCTTCTTCTGTCGGAGCTGTTGTACAAACATGTAATGTGACTCCTGAGGGACCGCCGGGCCGCTGAGTTAAAAACCTGAAGAAACAACAGATTTTACTGACTTCAGCTACCAAACGTCTGATAATCTTCTGTCTTAAATGTTCAGTTCAGCTGCTAGCCTCTGGTGTTGTATTGAATCATTCATCAGCTTCTAAATCTGTCAGCTACTGTAACCCGGGCAGAGCGGCTGCAGGCTTTGTCTTTCCCATTTGGGTCAGAGTGAGCCCTCTGTTACATAAGCCCGGCCCTGTCTGCAGCAGACTCTACACGGGGGGAGGAGGACCGACCCAAGGCGCCTCGGTGGGAGGAAAAGCAATACAGTTAGATTTATTGTCTCGGAGACGGAGACCTCCACCTTCTCTCTCTGTGAAGTCTTCATCTGTCTCTCTCCAATATCTGCAGAGAGATGGAGGACACGTGAAAGAGAGAGAGAGGTGGAGGAATCCAGCCCCTTTAGTTGCATAAGTGCATTAGTGCACGGAGGCCTCGGGACGCCACAGCAAACATCGAGCTCCACCGTGGTCGCTAAAAAGCTCGACTCTTCTCCGACCCCGGTGGAACAGAGAGAACTCGTACTCGCCGTTTCCCTGAGAACAGGTGATACTGAGCAGAGGGATGGAGTTATTACTCTGCTTCCTCTGAACGTCATCTGTGGCTCCATTCTTAGAAATGAATACAAACTGCAAGCCTGCGGTACTAACAGCTCATGTGGCGCAGTGTCTGTGAGGAACAGAACCGTTCCAGTGTCCGGGTGAACTCCGGGTCGGCGGTACCACGAGAACAAAACCAGCTCAGCTCAACATTAAGAGCACGAGACCCCATAACAGAGCACAGAAGAGACGATGAATAAAATAACAGCAATAAAATATGGATGGATGAACTATATGTGTATTATAGTGTACTATACTGTGTATATAGTACTTTATAAATACAATAAACTACAGTATAAAAACACTGAGGATACTATGTAAAGTGACGTACTACTGCTAAGTCATGTACTGTGTTTGTACCCAGTAAATGACTGTAATCATTTCACAGTAGTACTCTGTGTATTCAGTCAGAAACTACAGTAATTCTGGAGTTACTGTGACTTTCACACTAACCAGTTTACTAATAATTGGATGTGGAGGTGATGAAGGTGATGAAGGTGATGAAGGTGATGAAGGTGATGGTACATGTACTGCATGTGTACTATCTGTCTGTGTACTTTGTATCTGAATACTTCGACACGATATCAGTAAAGTCTTGAGTAACATCTCCTGGCAGCTGTGGACACGCTGCCGTGCTGCATTTATTTTACAAACTCAGAGTCTGACGTCACGTTCGGACACCTGATCAGCACCTGACAGTCACAACAGGACTCAACCAGAGTGAAGCAGGAGAGCGCCGATACCTGCCGAGGTTCTGCGACAGTTATGAATCAGTTCAATCAATCAGATAATGCCACATTAGCGTTCAGAATAAATGAGTGCAGGTCATTATTTTAACAGGATGCTGTCGCAGATGCTTTCTCCTCACAGCGATGAGCGATCTGACAACAAGTCAACTTCATGAAGGTCCGACAGAGCAGATGGTCCACCAACACCAACTCAGCTCATTAATTATGTCATTAACACACGGTACAACAGCTGACGAGGACCCAGATTACCAGAGTGACAATAAATGAAGAGATGAACAGACAGCTGCTGCTCGACGCTGTCTGAAGATTCACTGACTGACTGTCGGGAAACGAAGAAACGAAGAAATAAAGTGTGATTACGCATCAAATGCAGCGTCACCGAGAGAACATACGGGACGGGACAGAATTACAGAAAATATCAGTTTTTGTTTGTTTGACTCTGCAGTGTACTGTACGTTCACGTGCACATTGAACATTTGTCTTAAAGGAAGATGGATCCTCGTTTCCTGGAACACTGCCGAGCGCTGTGTTGTTAACGGCACGGCGTGCAGACGAGCGCTCGGCCGCCTCGTCCTGCAGTAATTGATTTGTTTGAAGTCACACACGAGGAGACGGAGGCCTGCTGATGGTGCGTCTACAGACAAAAGAAGCATTACCCGGATTAATCCGGATTAACCAGAAGAAATTCTGACGGACAGAACAGAAATAACCCCACCCGCCCGACCCCGGCTCACTGTACTCCAACCGTCTCCACAGATTAAAATGACATTTCACTGAAGCTAACTGGCAGGTGGAGACAACAGCAGGCTGGTTTGTGTTAATGCATGTGTGGTCCTGTCAGTGTGTGTGTGTGTGTGTGTGTCCCCGGTACTCCATCCCATCACACTGTCCAAATGTTGAGTCATTCAGGCCAACAGACTCAACTTCTGCTGCAACATTTCACTTGATAACCGTCATGAAAGTTCGTCGATGTTTTCAGAGCGAGGCCTGACGAGCAAACGGACGATTAATGAGCAACACGTTTAATAAGTTCAATGTTACTATTATTATTTTCAATATTAACTAATCTGTCCATCATTTTTGTGACTCCAGGTTCGTTTGTGGTGAATAAAATGTTAAAACACGTCTTCAGTTATCCAGTCGACTTCTTCTCATCGGCCTCAGCTGTACTTAGTGTTGAGAGCTAATTAACAATTGTTAGCATGCTAAACGAAGATGGTGAACGAGGTAACCATCACTTGCTAAACCTTAGCATGTTAGCATTGTCACTGTAAGCACATTAGCACGATGAAATTAGCATTTAGCTCAGAGCTCTGCTGTGCAGAGACACTTGCGTAGCTGCAGACTCTTTGTTTGCACCTAACAAACCGTGCTAACATTAGCTAAAAGCAGCTACCAAACTGTGCTAACATTAGCTAACAAACTGAGCTAACATTAGCTAACAGCAGCAAACAAACTGAGCTAACAGCAGCTAACAAACTGAGCTAACATTAGCTAACAGCAGCAAACAAACTGAGCTAACAGCAGCTAACAAACTAAGCTAACATTAGCACAGTGAAATTAGTATTTAGCTCAGAGCTCTGCTGTGCAGAGACACTAGCGTAGCCTCAGACTCTGTTTTGTCGTAACACTGAAGCCTTCAAACCCGGCTAAGAGTTCACGTCTAACGTTTCTCTCTTTGCTTCTCCTTCCCGACTGTCAGGAGTCGAGTGTGTTGCCGATCTTCATTTCATTTCTTCTGTGAAGCTCTACACGTCGCTTTGTGATGTGAGTTTATCCGGGTCAGTACGTTGATCTGATTAAGTCAGTTTAACAGCAACTCTCTCTCTATCTGCCCCTTCTCACCTCGACCGAGTCCCCCTCTTTCCTCTCCATCTTTCTCCTCCATCTTTCCCCTCCATCTCCTCTTCTCTCTCTCTGTCCGTCTCCATCTTTCTCGATCTGTCACACTTTCATCTCTGATCTCCGTCTCTGCTGGTGCTGATTCCAGGAATGGTGAGATCGCTGCAGTTCATCAGAAACGAGTCGAGAGAAGAAAAGATCTGAACTCTGAGTGGAGACCAGAACCAGAGCTTCAGTTTACTGAACGATTAGTCCAATGATCCATTTATCACAATTATTTGGAAAAAAAATGTTCAAATTTCTCTGATTCAGCAGACTTTAATATAATACGAGGAAGCATATTGCCAGAAAGACTGCTAACTGTAGCTGCCGTGAGATAGTTGGCCCAGCTAGCCGTGCAGATTGCAATCCTACTTTCAGCTAACAGCAGCTAACAAACTGAGCTAACATTGGCTAATAGCAGCTAACAAACTGAGCTAATAGCAGCTAACAAATTGAGCTAACATTAGCTAACAGCAGCTAACAAACTGAGCTAACAGCAGCTAACAAACTGAGCTAACAGCAGCTAACAAACCAAGCTAACAGCAGCTAACAGCAGCTAACAAACCAAGTTAAGAGCAGCTAACAAACTGAGCTAACATTAGCTAACTACAGCTAACAAACTGAGCTAACATCAGCTAACTGCAGCTAACAAACTGACTTAATATTGGCTAACAGCAGGTGCATTTAGCTTTGCAGCTAACAAGCATATCACCAGAAAAACTGCTGCTATTGGTGTTTAAGTTACAGTGAAGCAGTGCTGGCTCAGCAGCCTCCCAGTGAAGATGGAGGTCTGGGTGGAGGCACAGTGAGTACCAGGGGCCAAACCGGGCAAGTAAAACAGACTGGACGCTACAACCATCACCTGCTGAAGTACAAGGTGGTGTTTCTCAGCAGCAGCAGCTGATTGAGGCTAACGTGCTCTGAAGCCTGTTTGTTAGATAAACTTTGAGTTTCCAAACTGTCGATGACTTCAGGCCAAACCATGCCGTCAGCCTGAAAGGATGGAGAGGAGGAGGAGGAGGAGGAGGAGGAGGAGGAGGAGGTGGAGGAGGTGGAGGGAAAATGAAATGAGGATGAATGGAGGGCTTCTCCTCAGCTGTGCCAGCTAACGGAGTTCACCAGGTTCGCTCTCTCTGCAGATTTACATACGTGATCGTGTGCTCTTATGGATGGATGCACAATAATGTGTGCATGTGTAGGTGTCAGTTTGTGTGTGTGTGGTTGCAGGGGCAGCAGAGGAATGTGCATGTGAAGCGTCTCTCAGTGTGCAGCGCCTCCTTTGTCCCACGAGACAAACAAACACGGCGTTGCATCACGGCGGCCCGTTTGTGACGTGGACATGAAAGACGATCCAACCGCTCGCTCTCCTGCCGCCTCTTCACCTTCGAGTCGGTTAGCGACGATTAACTGGACACATTTTAATGCTGCTGCTGCAGATGGAAGTGGGAGGAACAGAGGAGACGAGTAAGAGAGCTCTCTGTGGGAAAGTTTTAATGTCGTCATTTAATGTAGGAGAAAGAATCACAGTGGTGTTTTCTTCTTTTTCTCTCTTAATCACAATTTTTAGTTCAACTAGTTCATTAAAACTAATATTACAAAATGCTACTTTTAATGTGCAGCCTGCAGATCTGCAGTCTGAGTCATTAAACCCCCTGAAGAGAATCACACATTTGAAAGTCAGCTGTTGTCTCACGCACACCTGACTTCATTAGTTACATCAGGTGTGCTTAAGATACGACACATCAAACACCTGGACAGGTGTCTGATGACAGTGACGTTTGATGAGAAATATGACCAAGTCCAGAGAATTGTCCGAAAAGTTAACGTTAGGTGACAGCAGCTAACAAAGTGAGCTAACATTAGCTAACAAACTGAGCTAACATTAGCTAACAGCAGCCAACAAACTGAGCTAACATTAGCTAACAGCAACTAACAAAGCAAGCTAACATTAGCTAACAATCTGAGCTAACAGCAGCTGACAAACTGAGCTAACATTAGCTAACAGCAGCTAACAAACTGAGCTAACATTAGCTAACAGCAGCATTTAAATTGTTCTTGTTTGATTTGTTTATTGCGACTGTAACTCACCATCATAACCCCTCCACACACACACACACACACACACACACACACACACACACTCACAGGCTCGTTAATGCAGAAGTAATGCAGAAAACTGAAGTTGACTCCCCGTTAGAATCTGCTGTCAAGAACATCTGAGACTTGGAATAAAACACATGCTGAGGAGAACCAAAGAAATAAAAGAGCAAAGAGAAGAAATTAGAAGCAAAGAGAAACTAATTGAATCCAGAAAATGAGGAGCATCGTGGGGATGAGACAGTGTTCTGCACAGCAGGCCCACCCGGCTACACACAAATGTAATTGGCACCAAAACGGCGGCGAGCAGCAGGAGTTACAGCTGTGCATATGCCCGCGGGCTCCGAAAAACACAGGACGTAACCAGCGCAGAGCCACATACTGAGTCCTCTCATGAGTACAAAGAGTCTGACATGGATTTGGATCAGTGGGGAGCTGCTCGAGGAGTTTACAGACTCTGCCATGTCTGAGCGGAGCCGACACATCGCTCTGTGACTGCACAGCAGGGCAGCAGGTAATGTTAAAGTGACACGAGTGTAATCCCACAGTGTAACTGTGATCAGCTGTACTCGAGTATTTGTTCTGATTACATTACTTCTGATCAAAAACTAGCAAGTCCACAACTTTGCTAACAGCCAAACATCAACAAGGTCAACAACAGCAGACATAGCAGCATTAGCTAACAGCAGCTAACAAACTGAGCTGACATTAGCTAACAGCAGCTAACAAACCGAGCTGACATCAGCTAACAGCAGCTAACAAACTGAGCAAACATTAGCTAACAGCAGCTAACAAACTGAGTTAACATTAGCTAACAGCAGCTAACAAACTGAGAGACATTAGCTAACAGCAGCTAACAAACTGAGCTGACATTAGCTAACAGCAGCTAACAAACTGAGCTAACATTAGCTAACAGCAGCTAACAAACTGAGAGACATTAGCTAACAGCAGCTAACAAACCAAGCTGACATTAGTTAACAGTAGCTAACAAACTGAGCTAACATTAGTTAACAGCAGCTAACAAACTGAGCTAACATTAGCTAACAGCAGCTACAGCTGGCAGCAGTTTACTTCACTGTCCATCATAAACTCTGTAAATCACAGAGAGTTGAGGCGGAGCAGCCGGAGGACATCAGAGGGAAAACCAGAAAACATTTTCTCCATAAAATATGATCCAGTTTCACCAGAATCAGTGAAATAGTTGGTGGTGTGTGACTTAGTGCCGTAAAGCGTTACGTACTCGTCAGTGTAACTCAGTTCAAATGTGTTTTTTCATGATAGAAAGTGACATAATGTTGCTTTAACAGAGTTGAGAGTGTTCGGTTGTAAACATGATCTGACTCCGTCAGTGCTGCAGCCGGACCTCGGCCTTCATGTTTGACTCCAGCTCGCCTTACATCACACTGCTGCTGCTGTCAGCTCGCTCTGTGATATTTCTCAATATAACAGAATGTGAAGCAGCAGATGAACACGTCCTCACACGTAGCGCCTGGCAGCTAAAAGCAGAGCTAATATTGATTTTTATTTATTTATTCAGTTTTTCCCCTGCAGCCAAAGAGCAGCAGGGTTTTATCAAAGTATGAAAAAGTAGAACTATCTTCAGTATACTGCACGACCTGAGACGAGTTATTCATCGCACCATGGAGCAGAGACAGAGGGGCTGAGCCTGGATGCATGTTGGGAGCTTCCCCGTGCAAACTCAGCCCAGATATCCAAATGAAGCGAACAACAGAGCGAGCGGTCGGGGTTGCATCCGCGACATCTGTCAGCGGCTGAAACAAACAGCAGGAAGGACAAACAGAGCTTTCCTGCTGAAGGTTATCTGTGCTGCTGCTGCTGCTGCTGCCGCTACGAGGCGGCGCCACATTTGTTAGCATTGAAAGATGACAGAGGAAAGAAATGTGAAACACCGACACGACCGGGCGCCGCGGAGAAGCAGCATGGAGCTGCAGCTCTGTGCAGCCTTCAGCTCTCTGTGAACGCTCAGTGTTTGTTGTGTTATTAATAGAGTCCGGTCCACACAGATTAAAAAGAACTGCTAAAACAGTTTAAGAAGTCAGTCTCCATATGTCCCCATGTTCAAATGTCCAACTTCACAGCAGAAATAGTCTGTCTCAAGTCTTACCTTCATTTGTAGATGCAGACATGAACTGTGGAAGAGTTCCTGAGCCCGTGTTGTAATATTCTCTATTTAATCATGTGGGTTTTTAATACAGCCTGCAGGGGTCAAAGGTCACAGACCTTCAGCGTTGGTTGTGGGCAAGCACATACTACTAGTACTGAAAACTGCAGTTCCTCTTGTCGTCCACTTGAGGCTGGCTCCAGAAGTGAGTGAGTCTCCATAAGTCCCCATGTTCAAATGTCCAACTTCACAGCAGAAATAAACATGTTTACAGCCTGGTACAAAAAACAGTTTTGACAACTGTACTGAGCTAACAACAGGCTAAAACAAGCTAACAACAGGCTAACAACAGACTAAAACAAGCTAACAACAGGCTAAAACAAGCTAACAACAAGCTAACAACAGACTAAAACAAGCTAACAACAGACTAAAACAAGCTAACAACAGACTAAAACAAGCTAACAACAAGCTAACAACAGACTAAAACAAGCTAACAACAGGCTAAAACAAGCTAACAACAAGCTAACAACAGACTAAAACAAGCTAACAACAGACTAAAACAAGCTAACAACAAGCTAACAACAGGCTAAAACAAGCCAACATGTTGACAACAATCTCCGTGGCTGTGAAGTGAAGCCAAAATCTGCAGTTCCTCTTCTTGTCCACTTGAGGCTGGCTCCATGAGGGGAGTTGATGGAGATAAAGTTGGTTCAGACCTGCTGCTAGCGTGCTGCCTCTTAGCCATCGGCCTAAACTTGGTTTTCTCTTTAAAGTTTATTTTTATTTGGACTGAACTGTTAGCACGACGTGAACTACAAATGGCTGAGTTGAGTGAACATATCATGTTTGGTTATTAATGTCTCAGTAAAAGACTTTTTGATTGGTGGCTGGCTGCGGGAGTTTAAAACACACCAACAGATAAACATGTGTAAGCAGTCCATCATGAAGACATGATGACAGAACAGATCAAGACGAGTGTTCTGTGTTTGTGAGCGGACAGCATGAGTGTGATGCCCACGAGGAGCACGCCATGTTGTCATAGCAACCGACAGCAAAGCTGAAGATGGAGCAAGTCGTCCTCTCGTCTCTGAAAGTCGGCTGAAGGTTTGAGTGAAGTCAGGACGGCCGTCTGCTGGACTCGCTTTATGTAACCTTCATATCGATCGACTCGTTCTGCACTTTGGTCCTGAACTCTGTGAACTTGAAGCTCCACGCCTCATAAACATTACAGACAGCAGGATGCAGACACACAGCACTGAATGTGGTCACTTTGTCGATGCTGAACTGATCTCTGAAGAGCGCTGTGTGGGCTGGAGGACGATGAGCAGATGCTAACGAGCAGCGTGGAGTCACCTCAGACCCTGCAGCAGACATCAGCTCACTGCTTCTGTTTACTGGAAGAGAGATACAGCGTGACTCGGACGTGATACGCGGCGTGTCCTCAACCGCTCCATGTTCCCTCCATGTTCCCTCCATGTTCCCTCCATGTTCCCTCCATGTTCCCTCCATGTTCGCTCCATGTTCGCTCCATGTTTCCTCCACGTTTGCTCCATGTTCGCTCAATGTTTTCTAGATGTTCGCTCCTTGTTTTCTGCATGTTCGCTCCATGTTTTCTAGATGTTCGCTCCATGTTTCCTCCACGTTTGCTCCATGTTTGCTCCATGTTTTCTCCATGTTTGCTCCATGTTTTCTAGATGTTTGCTCCATGTTTCGTCCACGTTCGCTCCATGTTTTCTGCATGTTCGCTCAATGTTTTCTAGATGTTCGCTCAATGTTTTCTAGATGTTTGCTCCATGTTTTCTAGATGTTTGCTCCATGTTTCGTCCACGTTCGCTCCATGTTTTCTGCATGTTCGCTCCATGTTTTCTGCATGTTCGCTCCATGTTTGCTCCATGTTCGCTCAATGTTTTCTGCATGTTCGCTCCATGTTTTCTAGATGTTCGCTCCATGTTTTCTAGATGTTCGCTCCATGTTTTCTGGATGTTTGTGGTGAATACACATGAATAACTCTGAGGTCAAACTCTGTGTGAACACGACAAGTACCTGACCCTGCAGTGAAAACATACACAAGGTTTACCATCAACAACGAATAATTACTGCAGCTTGTTGAAATATTCCTCCAAGTATGTGAGTCAGGATGTGGTTAGCTTAGCTTAGCATAAAGACAACAGGAGGAAACACACACACACACACACAGTGCACTGACAAAGATTAAAGTTGTTGTGGTAACTTTACAGTCAGTCTTAATATGAGAAGATGAAGCTCTGATGTGGAGACACAGAATTATATTATATATTTATATTAATTTTATATATAGAATTATATATTTATATTAATTATATATTTATAGAATTATCATTTTTGATTTCACAAAGTTTCCTAAACGTCTCCTGTCCTCTGCTGCAGCTTCTTCCTGTGTGAAGTCACGAGCAGCTTGCAGAGCTCGTCTTTAAAGTAGCCTCTCTGACTGAACACACACACACACACACACATCATACACACACACACACACACACATCATACACTCACAACACACACACACACACACACACACTCGCTGTACTCGTCATAATTGGAAAATTTTAAATAAAAGTCAGGAAATGTTTCACAGCTCATCTTGTTTTGTTTCTCCTCCATCACACACCACCTCCCCTGCTCTGCCTTCCTTCTTACACACACACACACACACACACACACAAAAACAAACTCCACCCTTGGAGGTGTTACTAAGGTCATCGGCTTGTCACCTCACATCTGCCACTGCTGTGCTGTGTGTGTGTACATAAGAACAAACCTATGGCATGACACACACCCATTCGACCCTCCCCAGCGCACACACTCACACAATCCTATAATAATGTGGGACAGGCAGATCAGCCAGATGTTTGTTGGTACATCTTGGTGTGTTAGCGTATATGTGTGTGTGTGCCTACATTTAAGTGTGTATTTCTGATAATGTGTGTTAAACTCAGCGACCTTCTCGTGTGTGTCTGTGTCAGTAAACTTCTTTTCATCCTCCGTGTTTGTGAGCAGAAACATCTCTGGCTGTCACCTTGTTGTCCGGCTTCCTCTGTGTGTGTGTGTGTGTGTGTGTGTATGTACCAGCATTAAGAGTGTACGAGTGTCCAGATGGCGAGCTCGCTGTTCCTGCCCTGAAAGTGGAGCAGTGGGCTAAGCTTCCATTATACGGGCTTAAAAACACACTAATCACTGCAGCACTGTGTGTGTGTAATGTTAGTACTGATGTCAGTGACTGTTACTGTGACTGCATGGACCATCACTCTGACATTTCTTCATCAATAACTGACACACTGCAGCAGAAAGAGATGAACAATCTTCCTGATGTCAAATATGTGACTTTGATTCATGTTTTCAAATAAACATCAACAAGAAAAAACTCCAAATCTGTTCAGATTGTTCAGTTTATGTGGAGAAATCACCACGACCTGCTCAATCCTGCAAGCCGACTCTTCGGTGAACTCTCCCCCAGAAAACAGCCTCCACCTGGGCAGTGACAGTCAGGTAAGTCCGTTTTCTGCTTGCTTCTAGCAGACAACAGTGATGTGGTCGCAGGTAGCTCTTTGGTAAATTATATGTGGAAAGATCTTTGGATTTATGCTGGAGAAATCGGCACAATGCGGTCAATCCTCCCTGCCGACTCTTTGGCGAACTGCCAGCCTTTGTGCGGGCAGTGAGAGCCGGGTAAGTCCCTCTGTTTGTCTGCTGACACTGAGAGCAACCCACATTGTCAAGAATAATTTAGTGTTTAGTGTTTTTGGTAAACTTTATGTGAAAAGATCTTTGAATTTATGTGGAAAAGTTAGCGTGACCCGACCGACTCTTCGGCAAACCATATCCCAGAAAACAGCCTCCGCCTGGGCAGTGAGAGCCGGGTCGGTCCCTCTGTTTACTGATGGGTCAGGATCTCCTTCACAACACGATCTGACAGCTTCCAGAAGATCGGAAACTCGCGGACGCTTTGTGGACGGAGACATTTTCAGGAAAACTGGTAACGTCTGCACACAGAGGTCACAATTTACCAGCCTTCTGTTTTCTGCTGAACGATGATTAATATATTAAAAATATCCTCGCTTTCTGTCACCATGACACTCGAGGAGCTGCTCGGCTTTCAAACGCAGTCCTTCAGCGGAACAACACTCACCCCCTCTGACTGTAGTTTAAAAGTTACTAACCGACTGTCTGAAGCCGTCCACTCTTGGCAGCTCGTCATCAATTAACACATTAACGAGCGTCGCTGCAGGTCAGAGTGGAGTGATGCTGCCACGGGGAAACACCCGCTCTGCACTGCAGAGAGCGAGAGGAGCTGCTGGCACTGCCAACCTTCATCTGCCATCCAATTCGTGTGTGTGACAGTGTGTGTGTGTGTGTGCAGGGCATCCCCAGGTGCCAAAGCCGGCCTGACATCTTGGCCTGGTGCGATGAAGTGGCTCCGCTGTGCCAGTCAGCCTGTAGATCCTTCAGCTCCGAGCTGATATCACGCCCTAATTAACTAATTACTTGTCAAGGAGCAAATTAAAGCAACACTGCAGAGATTCACTGGTGTTTCTGTGTAACTATGTTCAGCTGTACTCGAGTATTTGTACACTCCCCAGAGCTCTGATATACTCCAATATAACCCTGTACCTGTTTGCTATGTTAGTCAGGTAGCTAGCCAGCTAGTACAGTCAACATTTCCTGTATGTTTCAAAATAAAAGCCCTCTAGCATTTCAGTGGACAGACACCATTAGTTTCTTAAAGGACTCATATTACACACGTTCACACACGTTCACACACGTTCCCAGCATGCATCACGGAGCAAATAAAGCTGATACGAGACACTGAATAGCTGTTAGCGCTGATTAGCATGAGCTAATGCTAACTAGCCGTTAGTGTCTAACATCGTTCTTCACTGTGATGAAGAAAACGTCGGAGCCTCACCCGAGCATTACTCTTTTATAACCCGCAGGGTGGTTCTGGTTCTGGACTATGATCATGAGCCTGTTAGTGATGTCACAAGGGGCTCAAAATCTGAACGGCGTGTTTTAAAGACAAACCACAACAGAGAGTGCGGCTGCAGCAGAAATGGAGGCGGTTGTTGTTTTTAACACTGGGGGGGTTTGAACGCACCACGAATTCAAAAATATTAGAAGAGCTGTAAAGGTGATTTTTTTCTTAATATATCCCATTCAATGCTTTTATTGTGAAAGATTTGTGGAAAACTTCAACTCAACTCTCATTCATAGCTCTCAGTATATTCCAGTCAGCCATTACGTGTTTAAAAAGTTTTACATCTGTCCAAGCCTCCTGCACATGAATCATATTTCTTACAACTGACTGCAGAATTGAACAGAATCGACATTTAATACACGAAATGTGACAAAGTTTAAATTTACTGTTTCAGGCGCGGACTCTCTGCTCTGCACAGACAGACTTAAAGAACTTAAAGTGATCGTTTGTTTGTGTCGTTCTTCTGTCGCTCTGCTGATTCAGCACATTCAGACCTCCCAGGATGCACTGCGGTCTGCTGACACACACACAACTATACACCACAATACATCAGTCACACACACTCAAAGAGCTGCTGTGACACATCACCAAAGACAGATGACTGCGTGCACGCACACACACACACACACACACACACACACACACACACACACACACACACACACACACACACACACACACACACACCTGTCTCTGGGTTTCTGTACTCAGCTTTTTGTTTGTGTCTGTTAAATTTACTCACCTGAACTCGTGACTCTCTCTCTCCGTCTCACCTTCAGTGTTCAGGATATTTACAGGCTCGTCCACAGTTACTGTTTTTACTGCCGTCCTCCGCCTGTTTACGGCACAGACAGGCGGCTGCTGTCAGCGATAAAGCCGCTCTACACCTCCTGACAGAGAACACAGTGAAGCATTCAATGTGTAGGCAGATGTTTCCCTCAGGAGCTGGTGGAGAGCCAAACAAAGCCAAAAGACAAGCGATTGTTGGGTGAGACGTGACTGTGAATGAAGAGCAGTGCCCGGCCCAGAACTGACGGCTGGTCCTGAACAGGTCCGAGACAGGCTCAGCAAATCTGAGCGACTGGTTCTGTTACTGCATGATAGAGCTAAAGACAGGGACAACAGCACTTACACAGTCTGCAGTAAAGACCAGAAATTAAAGAAACTGAAACTTTGTCAAACATAATGTAAGGACACCGCCAAAGGGCCGTAGATGGTTTGGTTTGAGTCTGGTATTAAAGACGTCGCCGTCTTTTTCTTCTTGGGCCAGAAATGCAGATCTGATCTGAGTTTGGTGAGCCCGGCGTGTCGAGCTGGACGGACTCACTGAGAAATGACTTATCAACCACGCCCTGAAGCATCCCCTGCTTTATCGTCTGTTTTCCTCTGAATGAGACCAAAATCTACTAATGAAGCATCATGCTGTGTGGAAGAAGACTTCAAACTAGAGCTTGAGACTATAAACTCACGAGGAAACCCAGCAAATAGCTGGCAGCTTGGGAACCGGATAGTGACAAGTCAGGCATGGACCAAAGTATGGAGCACCCTCCATACTTTGGTCCATGCTGGACTTGAACCGGTCACTATCCATGTTCCCCCGCTGCTCATGGAGCTCCACTGTCTCCCTGTAGCAGCCCACGTAACATTCAAATCCCTAGTAGTCTCCGGTTCTGCACCCACCTACTTGTTCATTACCTCCTCCAACAACTTTTCTCGTCTGTTGTTCCCCGTTGGTGGAACGTCCTACCAGTTCCTACCAGATCAGGGTCCAACAACTGGACATGATGAATCTGTCCCCTCTAGTGCGATCACACTGTCCTAGTCGCTCTTTACCATGACTGTCGATCTGTTCTTCTAATAAATCAGCTGAGAGGTAGCCTCATTTCTCCGTAAGTCTCAGTGGTGCTGCCCCGACTGGCCATTAGAAACAATGCAGGTTTAGGATGAAGCTCAGTCCACTAATTACAGACTGTCAGTGGTTAAGAGCTCGCCTCGCCCAGTGATGTGTCACGTCAGACAAACAATCTGTACACCTTAAGAGTCTAATCTCTCTGACAGGAAATATCAGAATATTCATCTCCTGTAAAAAGTCTCAGAGACCCATTTAAAGATTTAGCAGTTTTACTTTGAATGAATGTTTCATAGTTTTCTTTCCTTGTCCTACAGCGAGCTACAGAGTGGAAGCAGTGACACGGTGGATCATTCATTTTTAAAGTCGAGCTGTGCTCCTCCTCTGCGTTCACCTTTGTCTAACATCAGCTGCAGTCCACATGTCGGACTGTTGCACATTACAGGTTTAATAATCTGTTGTCATGCTGCAGAAACAGTCGGCTCAGCTCACTGATGTCACCTTTCATTTGTCCTTCTAACCACCACACCAGCAGCAGCAGCGTCATGGCTTCTTATGGGAACGGACGGGTGTCCGGTTGCACGTCTCATCGATTGCGAGCAGCCGGCTTAGCGGTCACAGTTGAGTCAGCTAACAGTCGGGAACGCGGCCTCCATCGCTCATCCAGGAAGACGCTCCTTCAAAACAGAGGCCGGGCTTTGAAGCATCAGTGATTTACTGTTCTTTTATGATGTCTGTGCTTCATATCGTCCTTTAATGAGCTGTGGGGCCACTTCCACCTGCCCTCAGAGCCATTACACTCCTGATGCGCCAACCTAATTCTAAAATCAATGTGGAGACGTGTTTCTGATGGGAGTCTGACCGGCACCACGATAAAGTCCCTGCACTTAAGTCACCGTTGTTTCTTCAATTAGTTTGTCGTCCGCCGCTTTGTTAACCGAGAGCGACCTGATAATCCAACTGCAATTTCTCCAAAGCGCTGCATCGTCAGCGTCTCCAGCCGTGCAGTAAATCCACTTCGACTTTGTCCTCCAGTTTGTTCACAGGTTTCCTCAAACACTGAAGGACATGTGGCAGGACAGTCCACACCGGATGCTGTTATAACAAAGAAAATGGGCTCCAACATGTTGATGTTTGAGACTCTTGACGTCCACTGGATCAGACTTTAATGAAGATGGAGTCCACTCAGGCTGACTGCAGTCTGCTTGTTTCTGCTCTGATGGATCTGATTGAATAAAGCCTCTCTCTCTGCAGTCTACAGTACGCCTGCTCAGCCCGTAAAGACTTCGTTCAGGAGTAAAAAGGTCTGCAGCTTAAATATGACCACTTCCAAGAACATGCAGCGTTTCACAACCTCGATGCTTTTGTTGCCGTCACTACAGATGAAACTTTTGCAACTCTGTGTGCAGAGTTAACTCATGTCCTACAGAGACAAGAGGGCCGACGAGCTCCAACCACAGCAGACAACAGGTGGAGAAGAGGTTTGAACACTGGTCACAGATACGAGCCCAGATGCTGCAGACTGGTCGGATGTGTCAGTGCAACACAAAGGTACGATAACTCTCCACACAGTCACTTCACTGTTCTTATGTTTTTCTGTGCACGAGTACTTGATAATAATTCAAGGAGAGTACTCGAATTGGAAATTACTTTAAATGCCAATCTCTAATAGACATGTGTATTACACACACACACACACACACACACACACACACACGAGTTAAACAGCTACAACAACAAATGCAGCATGCAGCCTCCGTCCTGCAGCGAGGCAGCGCGTCGCCTGTCGACTGAATGAACACAGATAGGTTGAACACACTTTACACTGTCACGCAAGCCCAGAAATCCTCACAGTGGTTACTGTGTGTGTGTGTGTGTGTGTGTGTGTGTGTGTGTGTGTGTGTGTGTGTGTGTGTGTGTGTAATCATATCAACATGAATGAGGTGTCTTCATTGATCCACAGGAGATCACACGTCAGGTCCTGCAGTTTCGTGCACATGGAGTCGACATGAGTTCTCCACACTGAGACGTTAAAGTGCCGCCACGTTTGTTGAGATCTGAACGTTCAGACTCTGACGGCGCCAATAAATCACAACATCTCTGAGCAGAGTGTGCAGATATACGTCGATACGTCATCTGAGCTTGTTAAATGATATTTTTTCTAATTAAGCTGGTCCAGAAGGAGGCGAGAGGTCGGTGAGGAGCAGAACCTCTGGCACTGGGTCAGCATCATGGGACAACATCATCTGCACCGAGGCTCCCACAGCGGCACCCACGGGCCAAAGCTGGACCCTGGTCCACATTTAGAGTCACCAATGAATGAAGGCGACATGCAGAATCCACAGAGAGGCCAGCCAGCCGATACACAACATGTAGAGTACAAATAAAAACACAGGACAGATATGATGACACAGAAAGAGTGTACTCTCTGTACAACACACACACACACACACACTTTACAGCCATTACTGCCAGATAGACCGGGCCTAATCAGGTCAATGGAAACGTCCATCAGTCCATCAGCTGGAATTAGAGAGGAAGAGGGGGGAGGGATGATGGGAGGAGGGTGAGGAAGCGTGACGGGTCATAGAGAGAGGAGGGGGAGTAAAGATGAAGTGAGCATGACGTGAAGAACGAAGCACACGCTGATAAAATATTTAAATGGGAGGTTTATAATTTATGTTAATTCTGACCCGCACTCATTCACGCTCTCCTTAACATGCACGGCAACGCAATAACTGCAACTGCTGCCACTCGGTGCCATACATGAGCCGACTGTGGTGGAGGTGAACAGGACGGATGCTGTCCGTCATTTATCGGACTAATTCTGACCCGGTGCATCGACGTTTGTTAGCCGGACTGTGAGCTAATGTTAGCTCCGTTTGTTAGCCGGGCTGTGAGCTAATGTTAGCTCCGTTTGTTAGCCGGGCTGTGAGCTAATGTTAGCTCCGTTTGTTAGCCGGGCTGTGAGCTAATGTTAGCTCCGTTTGTTAGCCGGGCTGTGAGCTAATGTTAGCTCCGTTTGTTAGCCGGGCTGTGAGCTAATGTTAGCTCCGTTTGTTAGCCGGGCTGTGAGCTCAGAAGCTCGGTGGAAGCTAAAAAGAGAAAAGGTGAGCGAGCAAGAAGCCGCCGGACGAGAGTAAATCTGGGACTGACTTTTGAGTCGGTTCATCTAAATCTGCGTATAGTCGACCTGCTGACACGTAAAGATGCCTCCCACGTGAAGGTAGCGGTCCATTTCTCACCAATATATCCAGTTTCCACTGAGCAGAACAGCTACGTCAGATAAAGCTTTCACCATTAGCCTGCTGACCTCTGGTTTGTTCCCGCTCTGTGAGGCCCATTAGCAGCCTATTATAGTATTTCAATGGGGCGCTGTCTGTCTGTCTGTCTGACACACCCCTTCACACACACATGTTCAGACATGCATGTACAAAATGTAAATGTATTTATAGGTAAAAGAATATATGTACAGTAAGTATGCACACACACATCAGCTCCATTCATGAGTCAAAGCACATGAAAACACAGAACAAACGAAGAACCTTCAATAAAGCCACAAACGCAGCGAGAATGAAGCGGTAACACCGTGAAGTACTGTCCTCCATCAACGAGACGTCTCCCATTAGCCGCCATTACAACTCCAACTCATCGCGACCTTTCACTGCAGAACGAGACGATCTCGAAACAAAATCAGATCCATGATGATTCGTGAAGCAGTGGCTCCATGTTTTTAATTAACTGTCAGCATGTCGGGATTATTAACGCCTCCGCTCTGACATCAGCGTGAGGCGGGACACACTCCGTGTGATGCTGTGCGAAGGATACGAACATCTCTTTTGGTGAGGCCCTGCAGCTTTCTCAGGCAGTGTATTTCAGGATTTACAGACTGTGTGTGTTTTCTTTACATTCAGTCATTCTAGGATTTTATCCAAAGCGACTTACAGAGAAGGGAGTTAGTGTTAGTGCAGCAGTAAGTGCTGTGTTGGTAGTGTTGTAGAGGAGGTCCTCTCTGAAGAGCTGGAGGTCTTCAGGAGGTCTGTGAAGGTAGAGAGGGACGCCCCTGATCTGGTAGGAACTGGTAGGACGTTCCACCAACCTGAGCGTACGGGTGGCAGAGCCAGGCGTCGCTCACTGGAGGAGGTAACATATGTCTGTATGAGGACGTTCAAGAACCGGAGACTACTTTGTAGTCAGCGTTAGAGATTTGAGTTTAACGTGGGCTGCTACAGGTAGACAGAGGAGCTCCATGATTGAAGACGTTCTGGATCGTCTGAAGACGTTTCACTGTGCAGGCTGGAGGCCCGTCAGGAGGATGGAACAGTAATCTAGTCTGGAGATGAACGCAGCTTGTGTCAGGAGCTGAGTGGCATGTTGAGTTAAGTAAGGTCTGATTTTTATCATGTTGTAAAGTGCAAAGTGGCATGACCGGGCGACTGAGGCGACATGACTGGAGAAGGTTAGTTGGTCATCGATCATCACCCCTCAGTTTATTCTTCTGGATGTTGTTTTGCAGATGAACTCCCGAGTCCTCTTTGTCTGAGACCAAGATGAGACCGAGACCTTCAGAAAGTGGCCTGGTATTTCCTACAGTAGATCAACAACTCCCATCTTCTTCTCCAGGGTAAAGTTTGAGAGCGTAGATCGATATAAACTCTTCAGATTCCCGTCAGACAGGCTGTCCGACAGCAAAGCAAAGCTGTGAAAATATTCTAAATACAGTGCACACTCACACTGATGCTGATTTTTTAGCCCCGTCCACGGCACAGCATCGCTCAGCTTCCACACTGGTCCTCCTTTTTCCAAACTGGGTTGTGCCGAGCATCATCTCACTGACTTATGTTTAAGCAGCTCATGCAATCACACATTAAATACCCCAAAACATCCTTTTAAAGCCCACGGCGTGTGTTTAAATGTGCACTGTTAAAGCTTGCATCAGTTCACTGTTGACATTAGCCTGTAAAAACAGCCTTAAAGCCACTTTTGGGACTCAGAAAGAAAAAAGAAGCTTAAAAAAAAAAGACTGCAGTGCTGCGTGAAACAAATATTTATTTATCTTTTGTTCTGCGCCATGAAAACATGAAATCTGCTGCTGTTTCATCTGATTTCATCAGCGACGTCTCCAAGGTCCAATTTTGTCTTTGTTACTGCCGAACAAACACACACACGCTTACATCTGCTAAACAGATATGCAAATGCTCATTCACTCACACATGCATGCCTACTCACTTGCTTGTACACACACACACACACACGCGCACACACACACAGTGAAGCATGGCCTCACGGTCAAGCATGCCTCCGACACTGCAATCTGATTTAATGTGAGTGAATCAGCTGTGATGGGTTAACGGAGCTCACAGCCTGGGAGGTTTACAGCGTTACACAGACACTTACACTGTGTCGTCATGCACAGTCACAGTTAACCAATGACAAACCTTCAACTCACAGACGCTCAACAAAGTCTTCAACAGACAACGTAACGCTTTACGGCACTAAGTCACACACCACCGACTATTTCACTGATCCTGGTGAAACTGGATCATATTTTATGTAAACTGCAGCAACTGTAGCTGCTGTTAGCTCAGTTTGTTAGCTGCTGTTAGCTAATGTTAGCTCAGTTTGTTAGCTGCTGTCAGCTAATGTTAGTTCAGTTTGTTAGCTGCTGTCAGCTAATATTAGCTTAGTTTGTTAGCTGCTGTCAGCTAATGTTAGCTTAGTTTGTTAGCTGCTGTTAGCTAATGTTAGCTCAGTTTGTTAGCTGCTGTTAGCTAATGTTAGCTCAGTTTGTTAGCTGCTATTAGCTAATGTTAGCTTAGTTTGTTAGCTGCTGTTAGCTAATATTAGCTCAGTTCGTTAGCTCCTGTTTGTTAGCTCCTGTTAGTGACGTTTTGGACCATCGGGAAGAAGAAGAGGCTGAAGTGTTGACAGGGAGCAGAGCTGGTGTCGTGCCAGAACCAGAGCACAATGAGCTGGTGATGTAACAGGGCTCATTTTGGACGTAATGGCAGAGGAGAAGAGAGTGAAGAGGACGTTGACGGAGGATAACATTGGTAGCTTCTCCATACGCGCCCCTCCGTCATACAGGCCTGTTCGTTGTGTATTCTTCATGGTGGAATAAAAACAGAGCTGCGTTCAAGTGGCTTCCATCAAATCAAATCATCTCTCCTCTGTGACAAAAACATTAATAAAAGTTGATCCATGATGAAACAAATTAGAGCGAACCCTCCATCTCGCATGAGCGATGCAAAGAAAAACGTCTTTCATCTCAGAATTGATGATAATTGAAAGTGACACGAAACTCAACCTCAATCTGATAATGACTGAATGAAACGTGCAGATGAGAAATCTGAGCTTGACGGATGGAGCGGAGGGACGATGTCACATCTATAAATAGTATTTCTACGTGAAATATTCATTAGGCTAAGTGAGAGATAGATGGATGGATGATGGGAGGAAGGG
Source organism: Miichthys miiuy (assembly GCA_036365135.1). Classification (NCBI taxonomy): domain Eukaryota; kingdom Metazoa; phylum Chordata; class Actinopteri; family Sciaenidae; genus Miichthys; species Miichthys miiuy. Next base: position 30,340,848 of record CM071604.1, read on the forward strand.
GGAGAGTTACAGGATAGAAAAACACAGAAAGGAGGTACGAGCTCAGGGAGACAGATTTGGAAGAAATGGCAGAGGGAGGGAGTGAAAGAGCGGCTGAGGAAACAGACAGATAATTGGGCCATGGCGTCTGCCCCCCCAGCCTGCTGTGTCACCCACCATTTGTCTCCTCTCCCATGCAGAGCGAGGCCGACGGCGAAACACAGTCAAAAAAATGACAAAAACACACAGACAGACAATCACAGGAATAAATACAAACATGGAATAAAACGAGCAGGCGTTCCAACTTTTCTTCAGCCTGCTGCCTGAACAATTCGTTGTTTTTCTCACCTTGGGGTCCGCGCTCATTAAAACGTAGCCCCGGCTTTGTGAAGCATGAGTCACTGTGGAGAAAGCCGGGGAATACACGGCGGGCTGTACAGTAGGTGGAGTATGGTAAGGAATATTCCATGAATTAAACAGAAATCTATTAAAGTGGCATTTTTCACTGGCTGAGACTGCGAGCACCGAGAGGGACAAGGTCTTCGTCTCTGTTAAATCCCTCTGAAAAACATATTTTGATTTTCTTTATTTAAGTGAGCTTTCACAAGACGAGAGGCCTGACTCTATTTTATCTGAAGAGTCACTTCTTAGAGGTCCAGTGTTTAACATTTAATGTAATTTAAAGGTCCAGTGTGTAGACTTTAGTTGTACCTAGTGGTTTAATTGCTGCATTGCAGTCTCCTCACATCACCCTCGCCTTCCCCGTGTAAAGGAGCAACAACACTTAAGGGTCTTAAGATAGTACTACTTAAGATAGTACGAACAATTTAACAACCAGTAAAGATACAATAAATACATACAACATAAACATTTCCACACTTCACTTTCCGTTATTAAAAAGGCCTAAAGCAGCTAGCACAAAGGAGCTTTAGTGTCTGTTAGTTTTACATTTAGGTAAAGCTCAGTGTGTTAGCTGCTGTTAGCTAATGTTAGCTCAGTGTGTTAGCTGCTGTTAGCTAATGTTAGCTCAGTGTGTTAGCTCAGTGTGTTAGCTGCTGTTAGCTAATGTTAGCTCAGTTTGTTAGCTAATGTTAGCTCAGTGTGTTAGCTGCTGTTAGCTAATGTTAGCTCAGTTTGTTAGCTGCTGTTAGCTCAGTGTGTTAGCTGCTGTTAGCTAATGTTAGCTCAGTTTGTTAGCTGCTGTTAGCTAATGTTAGCTCAGTGTGTTAGCTGCTGTTAGCTAATGTTAGCTCAGTGTGTTAGCTGCTGTTAGCTAATGTTAGCTCAGTTTGTTAGCTGCTGTTTAGCTAATGTTAGCTCAGTGTATTAGCTAATGTTATCTCAGTGTGTTAGCTGCTGTTAGCTAATGGTAGCTCAGTGTATTAGCTAATGTTATCTCAGTGTGTTAGCTGCTGTTAGCTAATGTTAGCTCAGTTTGTTAGCTGCTGTTAGCTAATGTTAGCTCAGTTTGTTAGCTAATGTTAGCTAATGTTTCTGACCTGGGTCGGCCAGTAATGGAATATAATATTCATAACTATGTTTTGATTCGTGTATAATCACCTGAAAATAAGAATTATTATGTTTGAGTCTTTTATATCTGCAGAGGGAGCGGGTCCTCTTCCACGGAGTCTGCCATTTTGAACCTCCATGTTTCTACAGCAGGACCCTTCGTGTTTGTCACAGGTTTCACAGACACTGTGGTTTCTCCTTCATGCTTTGAAAATGAGAGGGTGAGGCAAGGGCACTCAGTTGGTTGCATTTTGCAACTTCACCACTGGATGCCACTAACTTTACACACTGGACCTTTAAGGCCTACAATAAATAAAGTGAATAATAATAATAATAATAGTCCAAACACTCCCAAGAAAGACCCCAAGTTGTGTCATTTGGTGTTACATCATGTGACCAACGTGGTCTGAAGCTGCACGTGAGGAGGAATCTGTTCCTGTTCACTTTGGACCAGCTGCAGGACGTCAGAGCTGTTTTTAAGCACTGATCAATAAATCCAGAGACAGACAGGCTGGCGTTACGTTTCAGGAAGCTCTGCAGCTCGAAGATGTCGAGAACAGCTGACGACTCTTTTCTATTCTGATCACGGAACGAGAGACGGGAGGCTGAAAGAGAGAGAGCGACGTGAACGGTCGAACGGGAAGAGAAGAAATAAGGATGTGTCACACAGACAAGCTGACTTAAACAGTTTGTCCATCAGTCGTTTAGCCTCGTTAGGAACCTGTCCTCTCCCGTGGACGGGTTCAATTGTTCAAAGCACCTCAGTGTACGTACGGACAGACAAAATCTCAATCTGCAATTTAAAAAACACAATTCACTTTGAGACTCTGAGCCAAGAGAGCAGGATTATAAATCATAAAGAGTAAAACCACATGAAAGTTTAAAAAAGTCAAAAGTTCACGATGTGTGCAGCGCTCCAGAGGCAGCAGCTCAAAGAGAGGTCATGAACAGGTTCTGGTCCATCTCCACACGGCATCGGCTGATTCAGTGTAAAGTCCCAAAAACAGATCAGCAACAACAACTTCTGTGAATGTTTGAGAGCTGCACGAAAACAGGAGGGTCAAACTCCACTCGATGATCGACTTTCCCAGGTAATGTAAAGATTAAAAAGACAGCTCAGTCAACGAGGCTGACAGTATCGTTCATTCAGCAACACGTTCACGACCTGAAGTCAGTTATTGGCTGACAAAGCAGGGAACCCAAAGAAGAAGGAAGGCTCATCACGCCATCACACCGACCAATCAGAAAGTCGTTATTTTAACCCGAATAATGAGCTAACCAGAGCTGAACCAGTGCTGTCATATCATTACACAGATCCAGGTCTGAAGGAGGTTATTTCAGGTGATGGTGTGATGGAGCACGAGATGAACCGTGGATTGGTGCATCGGCTCTATCGGACCGTTCGGGATGAAGAGGGAGCTGAGCTGGAAGGCAAAGTTCTCGATTTTCCGGTCTATCTGCGTTCCAACCCTCGTCTTTGCTCACGAGCTTTTGGGAAGTGACCGAAAGAACGAGATCACTGATCTCAGGCAGCGGAGTTTCCTCCTTTAAGGGCGAGGAGCTCGGAGTGTAGAGACCGCTGCTCCTTCATGTCAACAGGAGCCAGCTGAGGTCTCCGAGTAGGAGACCCCGGGGCAGACCGAGAGCCTGCTGGAGGGATTATGGAGCCCATCTGGCCTGGGAACGCCTCGGGATCCCCCAGGAGGAGCTGGAGTCCTGCTGAACCTCCAACCACCATAACCCGATATCAGATACACAGATCAGAACTGATGGATAGAAGGGCCAGAATAAGCAAGCCGACGTGTTGGTGTCGGCCCGTGTGAGGCTGAGCCTGATCGGGGACGTTGTTGTTGTTGTCTGCCTCCTCTGGAAGGAAAGGAAGCTGAGAAGTTGGACCGTTGTTATGGCGATAAGTGGAGCCAGTCTTGCCAGGGTGTCCGCGGAAACCGAGCGTAACCATAACAACGACGGAACTCTCCTCTAGAATGCTGCTGTGTTTAAGACCCCTCGAGACACACACACACACACACACACACACACACGCCCGCTGGCTGACCGCCAGCTCAGAGATGCAGCCCACATACAAACCAGAGCTCGACAAGAAAACAGAAACTTTTCTCCGACACATGAAGCACAAACTAAAACTTTATGATTTTTATGATTCCCTTTCAAACTTTTTCCCCCTTACTCACTCTCCCGGTTCAAACGTGAAGCCGTCGTCTCTCTGAGCATTTAAACTAAGACGATGAGACCAAACTACAGGGGGTAAAAGAACGAGAGAGACAGCAGACTACAGAGAGACATCGTCATCCAGCGCGTCTCCCAGCTGCAGGATTTTCAGGATGGAAAACAAAGTGTGTCACGAAGTGTGTGTTAACTCGCCCCAGTTACAGCCAGGCCAGTGTGTGTCGTCTAAACTGGAAAATTAGCGAGTTCAGCCGATTTACCCGGCAACGTTTTCATGATGCACGATGTAACGACAGAGCCGGTGTTTCCCGCTCTCACCGTGATGTTAGTGCAAAACGAAGGCCACCGCAACGAGGCCCAAAAAGTGTGTGTGTGTGTGTGTGTGTGTGTGTGTGTGTGTGTGTGTGTGTGTGATGTATGAGGAGATTGTGAGTTTGCAGATAAAGGCGTGCAGGGACACACAGAGGGAGGAGGACAGGCGTGACAGTGACAGAGATATTCAGGGATGGAGATTAAAGTCTCGAGTCTAAAGAGAATCTGAGAGTCGCCGAGTCCACAGGGGGCTCCTCATATCAAAGCTTCGGACTCAGCGTGTGCCATCTGAGCCGAGCCAACACACAACACACCACGTTAGAGAGAGGACGCAAATCAGTTAGCAACAAAGACTCTAAGTCAGACAGTATCCTCACTTCAGAGCTCTCTCGGACACTTGATGAGCCGGGTTTGTCCTCTCAGAAAACTGCACAACACACAGTCGGAGTTTCACCTACATCTGCTAACCCCGAAACTCCACCGGGCACTTCTCCATCACATCACGTGACTTCAAACCCACCGGGAGCGTTTCAGTTTATCCAGACTTTGTTTACTGGCTCAGATTTGGTCATTTTCCTGGTTCATGTTCTTCTAAATATGCTTCTACACGTGGAAATATGCTACGAACTTCATTTGTTTCTCTTTTGTCTGTTTTTACGACCGGCAGTTTGCACAGGGATGTTTTATTTTGAAAATCCACAGGATTCTCTATGCTGTTTCTGTGTCTGGCTTCCTGTCAGCTCGAGGTGCTCTGTGGAAATTGACGCGGGCTGCAGCGTTCATCTTTACCCGCCGCCATCGAGTGACCCGATCTGTGCTGCACATGTGCAGCTCTGAGATGAGGAGGAGGCGAGATATCTCACTCAGCTACTTATTATTATTAATGCTTTTATATATTAGATAATATTCAGCGCTCTCCTGCACTAAATATTCATTATCTTTGTCACTTTTATGTTTTTTTGTCTAAATTGTGCAAAAACCATGAACCCAACAAACACACCAAAAAAACAGACGACAAGCAAGGAAATAAGGAAGGAAATAAGGAAGGAAACCGCAGAGAAAACACACACACACACACACACACACACACACACACACACACACACACACACACACAGACTACTTAAATCACGGAGATGGTTTGTGATTTTAAGTGTTACGTGTAAATAAAAAAGACGCAGCGCGGTGCATCGCTGAGCTCTGCACATCATCCAGCTTTTGTTGCTTCAAATATTCAGCTTCATTTTCTGCAGCGAGGCCGCTCGAGGCTTCATTTCAGTTTTCATTCCCAGTTATGGATCTGATGGCACGACTCGACTCACAACGAGCCGAGAGAGGCAGGAAGCACACGACACACGTACCGCTCGTGATGAACTTCCCGCCTACGTTTTGAAAAACCCCGCGGCTGCTCCCGTCGTGACTTACGGTCAGCTTCACCAGAGAGGAGGCGAGCAGCCAGCAGCAGCTCACATCGCGTGCTCACAAAAACAAGATGCACCGGCTGACCCCGGGACGGCAGCCATCACGGTTTACCAAGACCAGAGCTCAATTATCAGCTTCAACTCACCGAACCAAACCAGCTGCCTCTGCCTGAAGAAGTTCATTCACCTTATTTTCATGGTGAATCATCATTTCTGCACATTTTACTGGGTGAATAATTCACATTAAAGTTTTGTTTGCGTGTGGTCTTGGCCTGTTTGCACACACACACACACACACACACACACACACACACACGTGTGCTCCTCCTTGCTTACACGAAGAATAAAACATGAAGCAGCTCAGTCAGGCACGCTTAACACGAGCGTTCAGCTCGGAAACGTGCCAACATGAACTCACTCACGGGCTTTCTTCAGCTCGTCTCGTGTCTCCAATCTTTTCCACAAACAGAGGGAGGAAGTTTACCCTGAAGAATCCAGTTTGACCCCATTAGACCAGTCCACAATAATGAAACAGGAGTTAATGACACTGTAAACTGGTTACTGTGAAAATCACAGTAACTGGCAGCTGTTGACAAGTAACTACAGTACATTATTGTAACTGTAATCTTCACAGTAACTCTATAATTACTGTAGTTTACAGTGACTACTGAAATTACTGAAATTTACAGTGCAGTTATGAAAGAGTAACTCGCGTTGTCGCTAACAGAAACTAACACACAGGGCCGGCTTCAGTGCAGATTAGCTGTTAGCAATTATTCAGTAACAGCGTTTCTTCAGATGAAGCGTCTTCGCTCGTCTCATTATCGCTTCCTGACTTTCTCTGAGTGTCTCGTACTCATGCCGGGCGTCGGTCTGTTGGGGACGTCGGTGATGACGAGTAATCGTCAGCTCAGCATCTCTCAGTCGGGTTGTTTCACTGCATCACGACTGTTTCCATCTTCAGCCGTTAAACATGACGAGTGAAAGGTGAATTTAATTGTCCGACAGCCGAGTGCTTCAAAAAGTTCACGTTGAGCTCAGAGTGACCTGAATCTTTTGATCGTGGTTGAGTTTTAACGTTGCGTTAACTGTTACAGCGCACTAACTGTCAGCAGTTTCCACTGCAGGAGACTGACCTGGTTAGATCGGAGTGTCTGTGGGGGAAAAACGCTGGCTCTCATCCCAATTAGATGCTTTTCTCCTCTGAGAATAGCTTTTATTTTACAGGAGCTGTACGATTAAAGCTGGAAATCTGGGTCAGGAAACACTCACAGGAACATTAAGTTGCTAAACGCCTCGCTGTGATTGTTGTAAATTTAAAGCGCTTACAGTCGCAGAGTTTCCTGATCAAGGATGCTTCAAACAACACGAAGCTGCTGTAATGAAGATTAGAGTTTTATTATAAAAACACTTCCTGGCAGAAATAATGTTGATTAAGAGAGAGCTGAATGGATCCAGGCAGAGAACCCACTCATGTACTCTGCATTCTGATGTAACAACACCCACCTGTCAGTCAAAGCGTCCACGCTCTTAATCCTGCATAACTTTAAGCCTTAATATAACCTGAACAGGTGAGTTGTATATAAATTCACCCTCAGTACAGTTGTCATGAACGGGGAAATTAGCTACAGAGACCAAAACTGTTTTTGTACCAGGCTGTAAACATGTTTATTTCTGCTGTGAAGTTGGACATTTGAACATGGGGACTTATGGAGACTGACTCACTTCTGGAGCCAGCCTCAAGTGGACGACAAGAGGAACTGCAGTTTTCAGTACTAGTAGTATGTGCTTGCCCACAACCAACGCTGAAGGTCTGTGACCTCTGACCCCTGCAGGCTGCATTAAAAACCCACATGATTAAATAGAGAATATTACAACACGGGCTCAGGAACTCTTCCACAGTTCATCTCTGCATCTACAAATGGAGGTAAGACTTGAGACAGACTGACAGGAAGTTGTCTGACGAGTTCACGTTTCAGCTTGTTTGGCAAATGTTCCATTTTTATAAACTTCTCTGGAGTCTGCGTTGAACATCCACACTGTAATTCAGTCATTGAATTCGCTGTAAGAAGAAGCAGCAGCCTTGAATCTTAATGAAAGCAAACATTCAGGTCTAAAAAAGACGACGTGTTGCACCGACTTATTTCCGTGTTCCTGCCTGAAGCCTCGTACGTTAGCGGCGAGTCTCTGAGGAGTTACGTTCTCTCCCACTGGAAATGATTAAAGCGAGAAGAGCTCTCAAGTTCTACATGCTGAAATATCGCCGATGGAACATTGACAGCAAATCAGGTTCATTGCTTCTGCTCCGCCCGTCACTCCTCCTTCCTCAGGGTGCTAGCCTGGCCGTTTAATCACATCTCAAAGCTAACAAGCACACATCACACAGATCCTCTCTGCTAATTTTAGAGGTTTGTGATATACGGTGTCCCTCGGTGATGTGGCAAACAGGCAATCCTTCATTCTGTCGTCCACCTCGTGTAAAGCTTCATGAAGTCTCACAGATGCAGTTCAGACGTGATTGTTTCGGCTCTGCGCCATTAAAATGAAATTACAGCCATTAAAATGGATCAAACAGCTCTGCAGTCGTCCGATTGTCCATTTTCTAAACTCTTTATCCTGTGGAGATCTCATGGAGGATAAAACCTAGCACAGCAGCGGTTTAGAGGTAGGGCACACCTTGGACAGGTCGCCAGAACACAGAGTGTAAGTCCAACTTCACAGCAGAAATAAACATGTTTACAGCCTGGTACAAAAAACAGTTTTGGTCTCTGTAGCTAATTTCCCCGTTCATGACAACTGTACTGAGGGTGAATTTATATACAACTCACCTGTTCAGGTTATATTAAGGCTTAAAGTTATGCAGGATTAAGAGCGTGGACGCTTTGATTGACAGGTGGGTGTCGTTACGGATGGCTCGTTTGAGCAACCAGACGTCATTCAGCTCATCGTCTTTGCTGATATTTAGATTACCCAGGAGGCTGAAGATGGAGTACATCCAACATGGCGCTGCTGGCTGCATATTTTCAGCAACGGCGCTGTGGGTGATGTCACGCATGCATGTCCAGTCTTTATACCGTCATTGGTTTTGGGCTTTCTTTGAATCTTTGAATCATATTCGGGATTGTCGATGGTGAAATCCAGAAATTCATTTTAGACTTAAACTTTTGGACATTGTTACGTTTGATGAACGTGAACGTGATGAACTGTTTCCATTTTCTTACAATGGGTTGAACCTCACCCCATCCTTTGAGGACGCCCCTTTAATACCTGATCATGATACTATCACCTGACCTGCTCACCTGTGGAAGCTTCAAACAGGTGGTTTTTGAGTCTTTTTCTGTTGCTTCTGTGTGTGTATTTTTTGGAACGGGAATGAGTATATTTACTACAAACAACAAAGTTTGAACATTAAATATCATCTTTGAGCTGAATATAGATTGAAAAAGATTTAGGAATCATTACATTCGCCTCATTAGGGTAAACATGGTAATAAGATTCACCCGTGACATTTGACAGAGTTTAAACCAAAAGACCAGAGAAAAGAATGACGTCAAACAAAGGCCATTAAAGTGTGTTTAAGGAGGTCTGGCAGGTCGCTGCATCATCGGGGGAGCCCTGATCAAAAGGCAGAAGAAGGCGCAGAGACGCGTCGGTGACGGATGAGCCGACACAAAATGAAACGCAGGTTCAAGATAAAATAGGTCAGAGCAAAAAAAGTGAAAGCAGACGAGGAATAAAAACAAAGAAAACAAAAAAGGTGCAGCGCTCGACACGAGAAGGAAGTTCTTCACATCCGTCACTTTCACTGTGACCCAGTTTTAACGCTTTGAAGCCAACTTAGCATAGTGGCCAAACAGTGTAATGACAGCGCTGGTGTCACTCATCAGAATCTGATCCGATAAAGTTCAGAAAGTCTAGAAAAGCTTCATGATTGATAGGAACGATCTTCTGGACGACGAGACAACCAATCTAATACACACAACAGACAAGCGGATCTTCAGTTGATGGTTTAATATCAGTGCTGAGACGACCACAGACAATCTCGTTCAACATAGAAAGATACAGCCTCAATACATGTTTGACGAACGTGAGCATCTCTCTGGACGGCCTTCACTGGATCTCTGATCAACATTTATGGTTCCCTTCTGAACCTGATTCATTACTCGTCCTAGGGCTTCAAGAACAACACGGATATATCTACATCTTAACACAAGATGCACGCATCCCAACAACGATTAAATCGTTTATACCAATTCAAGTTAGCAGAGGGCTAAACCGGAAGTACGTGCACTTGTTGTCCACACGATGTGGAAACATCTACGGAAGATCCGGGTAATTTAATGTACAGACATCAAACTTTTTTGACTTTGTGCATCACTGAGCAGCTTCCATAAGATCTCCATCCCTATCTGTCCATGGTTTGTCCATCGCAACACACAACAAAACTCAGCTCAAACTGTCAAACCAGGCAGTGCTGATCAAACATGAAGCATCGACTGCTTCCTGTTCACCTGGATTACGAGAATGAACGAAACCAAACACAGCCCAATCATAGACTGTATAAAACGTTGACGTCGTATCCGTGACGTCACCCACAGGTTTCTGAAGAGCCGTGCCGGCTGTCCGGCCTCTGCCACCCTAGAGCTACTCTAAAAATGTACATCGCCCTCTAGCTCCATGCTCGTGTTCAAATATGGACCATAATGTCATCCATAGCACTAAATCAGTGGGTAACATCTCTGCTGGTTGACACTTCGACATGCATTTGGTAGAAATTTGGTGCGCTCGAGCCAAAGAACAGAGGTCAGGGTCAGTTTCAGTCCACTGTTACAAATTTGTGTTTACGAAATAAGAAAACTTTCAACCTCTAGTAGGTGTATTTCATAGATGATGTGTCCATCTGTCTGTCTTTCTCTATGCCTGTCTGTGTGTCTGTCTATCTGTCTGTGTGTGTGTGTTCCATGTTATCTGTGAGTGTGAGAACTGAGTGCTGTGCTGTGCAGCCCTGGGGGAGGTGAAGCTGCATTCAGGGACCTCTATGAGCGCCACAAAGCTGCATTCATCCAACTGAATAGCTGTTTTCTACAACCAGGCACTAGTCATCCCAACTCCATTGGAACGCCTCTATGAGTTACCACTCTCTCTGCCTTGGTATGCAAAGCCTTATCCAGCAAAAAAAACACAACAAAAGACACAAAACACACTTACATGAAAACACTGAAGGGATACGTGACTCTCCAGTTTCAAAGCGACGAGGCTTTCTGAGGATTTCTGGACCCTCCATAAGGATTTCCTGTTTTCTTTCATCTTTTGTGTGCACCTACCTGCTCAGTCATTACTGTGACTGAAGACAATGTACAGGAAGACATTTGCATATGTAAAACTCCCCCTTTAGGTAGATGTACAACATGAAACATCACAAATCTGTCACGTTTGAGGTTTGGTGCCTTCACTAAAAGATAAATTCACAGATATATTACGAACACGAGGGCGTCCAAACAGAACCTGAACGTCTCAGAGTGGATTTCTTCTTGCAGATCGAAGGGCAGTGAACGCATCGTGCTTTCATGTGAACACTTACTGTTCAAGGCAAAAGGACATTTATATTCATATTTGTAGTTCCCCCTCCGGAGCACTGTGTTGCTCTCATGATGCAATTCTGAGTTTTGATGTTATGAAACTGCAGGCAGAGTAAACCGAGAAGCCTCAGCTGGAGTCTAATGAAGGTATCAAACAGCAGACAGCCTCTCATTCACATTCAGGTAATGTCTCTTTCCAATTAACAGAGTGCCGGAGTCATGATTCCCCACATTGACTTCCTGTCATCAGAGTCCCCGCTCCTCGCTCCCTCAGCAGACACCGCTGTAGACTTCAGCCCGATCGGTCGCTCGGAAAGAGGCGAGCGGCTGTCAGTCGATAGCTGACGTCTGACACCTCATTTTAAATCCTTTTAAGTTCAGATTGTTTTCACACTTCCAATGCACAGGATGCTACAGCACACGTATGAGCAAGCAGCACCAGGCTGGTGCTGATTAGCTGGAGAGGAAACATCCTAACAACGTCTGTTACCTCCTGTTGATCCACACTGACCTGTGATCAGCTGAACAGTGTCTCTGTCATTCGTACGTCTGTTCTCTCTCAACTCTCTGTGATTTACAGAGTTTATGATGGAAGAAGAAGAAGAAGAAGAAGAAGAAGAAGAAGAAGAAGAAGAAGAAGAAGAAGAAGAAGAAGAAGAAGAAGAAGTTTACAGGCGCGCTGACGGTGGGCAGAGCCATTGTCGTGCCAGAACAGGAGCTGGGCGAGCGGGTAATGTAAGAGGAGAGAGTGACAAGAGTAAATCTGGGACTGACTTTTAGTGGTTGGTGAGAGCTTGGTGAAATAAAAGGCTGAAAGACAGACGCCGAGCTGGGCTGACTGCTGTTGGACTAGTCAGTAATATTAGCTGCTGTTGGTGACCTGGTTGATCAGAAGTAATGTAATCAGAACAAATACTCGAGTACAGCTGAACATAGTTACAGATTCATACACGGTGTTGCTTTAAGTCAGAGCAATGCAACTGGCTGAACGTTGCTTAGCCGTCATTAAAAACATGCAAACCCAGAGAAAAGCTGCAACAGATGCGTCAAACTGACACAGAGAGCAGTCAGTGTGTGCAGTACAGAGGGGTGGGGTGACACAGAAAACATTCACTCCATCATGCTGCAATACAACATCAGAGCTGTGGAGTCACCTACATGGACAACACACACACACACACACACAGTGTGATAATAACACACTGCTCTTCCCCATCGTCATCCACAGCTGGTGCTTCACAGCCTTTCCACTCAGTCTGCAGCTCTTACATATCAATGTGCACACCGTGAGACTCACTGGAGGAGCTCACACACGTCAAGTGTTTGATATGTTACACCATGAAGTGATGAAGAAGAGGAGCTCACAGTGAAGCAGCAGGATGGACCTCAGTGATGATCATCTCATGTCTCTCTGCACGTCCTCAGAATAAACACACACACACACACGAAACATCTCTGATCACTCACCCACTCCTATCTTCTCGTCCTCGGTCGGTGTCCACATCATGTCCCGGTGTCAGAGCAAAAAATCCCCCAAGAAAAGTATAAATCACCCGCTGCGTCGCTTCATGGAAATCCTACGGAGGTTATCACCAGAGAGGAGACAGACAGACAGACAGACAGAGGAGGAGGAGGAGGAGGAGGAGGAGGAGGAGGAGCAGGGAGCAAAAGTTTACTTCAAATGTTCAGGGTGGAGGAGGTCGATCACTGTTCAGGTGTCGGCGCTGTCAGGTTTGGAGTGACGCATGGCGCGGTGTGTTTGTCCATCTCTGCTGGGAGCTGCTGCGCCTTAAAAACACTCCTCCATCCGTGAGATGAACGGGCGGCGCTGCGAGGCTTTCTGTCAAAGTAGCCCGAGGATGAGGGCTGATATCCGGCTGCGGGATGCTGCAAACTGAAGCCCCGTGAGGACGGTACCGAGAGGCTGTGATCGGAGCACCGAGCGCGCACAGCACGATCCGTCAGGATGAGCTCAGCCGTGCCTCCCCCCTCCTCACCTCACCTCGCGCAGCCTCGTCAGCTGATTTGTGATTTTATCTAAATGTCCGCGTGCGTTCCTGTCGCTGTCAAACTTGTTGGGAGCAGATACAGTGACGTAAAGACCGAGAGTCCGGTCCCGTCTGTGTGTGTGTGTGTGTCCGCGCTGTACGACGACCGGGAGAGCCGCGCGCAGCCGAGCAGCAGCAGGGAAGCCTACATCAGTTTAAGAGGATCAGAGTGTGTGTGTGTGTGTGTGCTGCGCCACCCCCCGATCGTTAAAGGTTATCATTGGTGACATGACGCGCACATGCGGGAGTTCAACATGACACACGCGCGCGCTCTGGCGAGTACACGCACGGGAGAAACGCAGGAATAAACACTGAGGAGCCTCTACACGTTTAACACACACACACACACACACACACTCACGCATGACTCATGAAGTTACAACATGACACATCATTTATATATCATGTCGTTACAAGAGCCTACACATGAGTGTGTGTGTGTGTGTGTGTGTGTGTGTGAGTGAGTGTGTTCCGCACACATTTGTTGTGTGTATTGTGCCACCGTGTGTTTGTTCCTGAGCAGCGCACTCTGCAGGCTCCTCCTCATCATCATCATCATCATCACCACCACCACCACCATCACCATCATCATCATCATCACCATCATCATCACCATCATCATCATCATGGACAGAGTCCTGCCAGTTGAATTGGTCCATCAGGTAACCATGGTGATGTGAAGTCTGGTCATTAAAAGATAAAAACACTCTGAGATGAAGTTTGTGAAGAGGCCGCAGCTGATGACACGTCAGAGGCAAAGTAATCAGAGTACAGCGGAGTAACTTCAAAGTGTGATCAGGAAAAAGTACTCAGAGTATTAAAGCAGTCAAATGTGTCATGTGACCGCTGTTCTCTGATCTCATTGGATGATTGTGACTCAGTGTTGTAGTCAAGACCAAGACCGAGTCAGGACCAAGACCGAGTCAAGACCAAGACTGAGTCAAGACCAAGACCGAGTCAAGACCAAGACCGAGTCAAGACCAAGACCGAGTCAACACCAAGACTGAGTCAAGACCAAGACCGAGTCAAGACCAAGACCGAGTCAAGACCAAGACCGAGTCAAGACCAAGACTGAGTCAAGACCAAGACCGAGTCAAGACCAAGACTGAGTCAAGACCAAGACTGAGTCCGAAGTGAAAAATCTCTCAGTATTCTCCAGGTGGAGGAAAGTCGCCAGGACAGAAGACTTTTCCGAAGAATAACTCACATTTTGACAACACAGAAGTCTGCGTGAAGTTCGTCACACAAACAGACGATGAACTTCAACCTGCAGACAGTCAAAGAGGAAACACACCGTCCTTTAATTAAACAGCTTGATCAGAGAACTTAAGGCAACATGATGTAACTAAACTGAATGTTTGATGATTATGAGCTGCTACTAACTCCATCCAGCACCCACCGTCAGCTCTCTGCAGCTTTTCTGCCCTCAGACCTTTAAAGAGAGACTTCATGAAGACGTTTGGATTTTTTAAACAATTGTTTTAATAGATTTTTCCACAGACGTCTGCTGAGTGCTGCCAGTTTACCAAAGCATGAAAATACAGAGCCTAAAAAAACTCCTTGACATTTCTCCAAACATGTAAAAGCTCTCGACGCCCCCGTTAAACACGCTGAAATAAATTAAATCAGTCAGAATAAATTAAATCAAACAAAAGAAAATGATCTGAATCGGACTGAAAAACACAAAAATCCAAAGTTATTCTTATTAAAATGGATTTTTGTTTGTTTGTTGAATTTTTGGGGGGAGTTATTCACAAAGCGTCTCATCGTGACGGACGCACGCTTTCTGCACAAATCTGTCGATCTGATCTGACGTTAAAGATCCAGTGTGAGAAAAATGGAAATATAATATTCAGAACTCTGTTTTTATTCGTTTATAATCACCTGAAAATAAATGTTTGCCCAAAAATCAGAACAAGTTTCAGAGCCTCGTTCCTGCAGGAGCCCAGAGAGGACAGACACTTGGTCTAGAGAGAGTCTTTCTCGTCTTTTTGCAGCCACCGTAGGTTCACATACGCGCTCGGTATTCAGTTGGTTGCAACCTGTAGTCTCACCACTAGATGCCACCAAATCCTCCTGCACACTGGACGTCTAAAAGCAAAACAAAGTTTGTTGTGTGGACGTAATCTTCATGAAGTCGCAGGCGTTTGTGTTTTTACTATCGTGCATAGAAACACGTGAACTCAGCAGATCCAGGGTCAGTTTGTACACGACATCGTCTCATGTGAGTTTTTATTGCTGTGAAACGAGGAGAACGAAACGAGCCCGGCCTCCACGTGAATATTTGGCTTTTAGCTTTGATCGTTTGAAAAATAAATCAGTGTGCGTGGAAGACCGTCGACTGCTGGACGTCAGCACCAGATGAAACCACACTGAGGAACACTAAGCTTGGTTTAAACTCCTGAAAGATTCGTCCGCAGACAAACGTCTCATCTCCACCTTTAAAAATAAAGTCCACGTCCGAGGAGAGCGTCTTCTCTCCGGTCAGATCCATCCTTCATGGAGCGCCTGGAAGAGTTGACTGTCCTCATCTGATTGTTCTGGATAGCCTACAGCAAGAGAACACACACACACACACACACACACACACACACACACACACACACACACACACACACACACACGGTATAGTGTGTAAAACATCTTTACATTGAGCTACACTGTGAATCCAACAATGAACACTGAATGAAGGAAAAAGCCTCACAGGATCTTCTTCGTGTGTTTCTCATGGTTTGATTGACTCCAGTGTTTAATCTGATTATTTCCTCAATTCGTTGTTAAATTTATGAAATATTAAAAAGTGGATCGGCAGTTCGATCCCCGGCTCCTCCGGTCTGCACGTCAAAGCGTCCTCGGGACAGATACTGAACCTTAAGCTGCTCCTGAAGGCCGGATGAGCAGTTGGCACGTTGGATGGCAGCCGATGGGCTCGTCTCCGTCACGTCTCTGTTTTGTTCCGTCCTGCATCGACTTCAAACCCACCGGGAGCGTTTCAGAGCGTTTCTCCCTCCAGACTTTGTTTACTGGCTCAGGTTTGGTCATTTTCCTGGTTCATGTTCTTCTAAATATGCTTCTACACGTGGAAATATGCTACGTGCTTCATTTGTTTCTCTTTTGTCTGTTTTTACGACCGGCAGTTTGCACGGGGAGTTTTATTTTGAAAATCCAGATTCTCTGTGCTGTTTCTGTGTCTGGCTTCCTGTCAGCTCGAGCTGCTCTGTGGAAATTGACGCGGGCTGCTCGCGGCGTCCGTCGGAAATAGAACAGACGTGTTGGGGTCAATTTTCAAGAAGTATAATCTTTCTTTTCATTTTTATGCCGATGACGTTCAGATCTGTTTGCCTTTGACATCTAATGATTCTGTACAGACACTGCTTGATTGTCTAAACGATGTTAAATCCTGGATGACCTCAAACTTTTTGAATCTAAATGAAAGTAAGACTGAAATCATAATGTTTGGATGTGGTCCAGCAGGAAACTTTCCTGCTGGCCTTCTGGGCCCCCTTACTCCAAACACTCGGTCTTCTGTAAAAAATCTCGTGATATTTGATGACAGGCTGAAATTTGATCGCCAGGTTAGCTCGGTCGTGAAAAACAGCTTTTATCATTTGAGGATTTTATCGAAAGTAAAAGGATACCTGCCACGTAGAGATCTGGAGACTGTAATCCATGCTTTTATTAATACGAGATTGGATTACTGCAACTCACTTTATTTTGGCCTGGACCGCTGACTCTTACGCCGCCTGCAGCTGGTACAGAACGCTGCTGCCCGTCCTGGCGTGGCTACACTGGCTCCCGGTTGCTTTTAGAATAGATTTTAAAATTTCTTCTTCTTCTTCATATCCACACCCCTGCCAGAACACTGATCCTCGAGTCAGCTGCTACTGGTCGCCCCTAAATTAAAACTAAAAACCAAAGGTGACCGAGCCTTTGTGGCGGCGGCCCCTCGACTCTGGAATAACTTTCCCTGGCACATCCGATCTGCCGGATCATTTGAGGTTTTTAAATCCTCCCTAAAAACACTTTTTCTCCCAGGCTTTTAACCGAGTTTAAGTATCTTAGCATTTATCTTAACCTTTTGTAATTATGGCATTTTATGTATTATATGTATATTATTTGTATCAACCTGTACAGCACTTTGGTCAACCTCAGTTGTTTTTAAATGTGCTTTA
Organism: Miichthys miiuy; assembly: GCA_036365135.1. Taxonomy (NCBI): domain Eukaryota; kingdom Metazoa; phylum Chordata; class Actinopteri; family Sciaenidae; genus Miichthys; species Miichthys miiuy. Next base: position 30,358,055 of record CM071604.1, read on the forward strand.
TAAATAAAGTTTGAGTTGAGTGGAGCCGAGTTGAATTCAACGTGGAGCCGTGGAGACCCGCTTCTGGGACGCTTCTGAACCGGACGCGGCGGAGCGGAAACATTGACCAGAAGAGCGCGTATCACTGCGTGGCCTTTGATGGTTGAAAGGCGCAACAGAAGAACTTCTCAGTGCTTAAAGTGTCTAAAATCTTCAGTCACATCAGAATACAGTAACTGTTCTGTGAATTCAATCAAGAAGTAACTTGCAAACAAGTAACGAATAAACGTATTTCGTGACCCGTCACGTGGGGACGAGACGGATCACGACTCAATCAGTTTCCTGATGAACCAACGCGGTTACTCACCAAACGAGCTGTCGGCGTCAAACGAGTCCGATCTGTTGTTGCTTCTGTCTGAATGTTCGGAGTCTTCGGATTCGTCGTCGTCGCTGTTGTCGTCGTCGTCGTTGCTGTTGCTGCCGAGAAGATCTGCGATCTGAGGGGAGGAGTTTGAAACAAACACGACATGGAAATCAACGAGACACGAAACAAAAAGGTTTGTGAACAAACGAACATCATCGAGATCTTTGCTGAAGATCTGATCTGAAGGACTACACCCTAAAAGATCAGGTGGAGAAAACTGTCTTTAAATATCAGAGCTCTGGTGTGTGTAGTCGCGTACCTCTTCATCCGTCGGGGAGTTGGTTCCGTCCCCGTTCTCCTGGTTCTCGTCATTGGCCAGTTCCTCGATGAGCGGGTCCGTGTCCATGTCATCATCGTCGTCGTCGTCGTCATCGTCATCCGTGTCTGACGAATCATCGTCGTCCTGATCTTCATCGTCCTGGAAGAACATTCACAACAAAACAACGCGATCAGCTGAGTCGAAATTCATCTGACGCTCATTCATGCTGGACCTCCTCCAAAGCGGATCAGTACTTCATATGATCAAGTATTCTGAGCGCCTCACCTGATCGTCGTCGTCTCCCTCTTCTGCCAGTTTCTGTCGTCCGACCTCGTACAGACGACACACCGTGTCCAAGCTCACCGTGTCCTGGTTCTGCCGAGCGAACACGAAAAGACAAACACAGCTGAGGTGAGCTCATCGTCAGCGTTTGGTTACCTACAAGAACACAGCAGGTGTGTGTGAGGCTCAGTACCTCGATGACGGCCAGGTAGCAGTCTTTGGTGTCGGTGCAGAGGTCGAAGATGTTCCTCTTCACGTCCACTGTGGCTGAAAAGACAAAACAACTTCTGAGTTTAAAAAACTGAAGCTGAGGAGAAAGAAGGAGTCCAAACAGGAGGAAGAAAAGGTGGAGGCCTGAGGGGAGGAGAAGGAACAGCTGATCCATGTGATGTCAGAGAGCAGGAAGTGCAGCCTACCAATGGGCTTGTAGTCTGTGGCGTCGAAGGTTCTGAAGGACGAGCCGAACGGACTCTTCATCTGCTGGTCCATGGCGTCGTCCTCGTCGTCGGCCTGCAGCATCGCTGTGTGCACACATGAATGACTCAGACCATTAAAGATGTTTGTTACACACACACACACACACACACACACACACACACACACACACACAAAATGTACCGACCACGTACCTCCGTACATGATGGTGCCGTTGCTGTTGAAGACCAGCCTGCACTGGTCGAGGGCCGGCGCCGTGTGCAGGAGGTGGAAGGTCCTCAGGTCCCACTGACAGCTGCTGTCAAGGCTGGCAACTACAGGCAACTACAGGCAACTACAGACAACTACAGACAACTACAGGACAACTACAGGACAACTACAGACAACTACAGACAACTACAGACAACTACAGGACAACTACAGACAACTACAGACAACTACAGGACAACTACAGACAACTACAGGCAACTACAGGCAACTACTGTACAACTACAGACAACTACTGTACAACTACAGACAACTACAGACAACTACTGTACAACTACAGGACAACTACAGACAACTACAGACAACTACAGTACAACTACAGGACAACTACAGACAACTACTGTACAACTACAGACAACTACTGTACAACTACAGGACAACTACAGACAACTACTGTACAACTACAGGCAACTACAGTACATCTACAGTATAACTACAATACAACTACAGGCAACTACAGGCAAATACTGTACAACTACAGTACATCTACAGTATAACTACAATACAACTACAGACAACTACAGTACATCTACAGTATAACTACAATACAACTACAGACAACTACAGTACAACTACAGACAACTACAAGCAACTACAGTACAACTAAGGTACAACTACAAACAACTACAGTACAACTACAGTACAACTACAGGACAACTACAGACAACTACTGTACAACTACAGACAACTACTGTACAACTACAGACAACTACAGGACAACTACAGACAACTACAGTACAACTACAGTACAACTACTGTACAACTACAGATAACTACAGGCAACTACAGTACATCTACAGTATAACTACAGTATAACTACAGTACAACTACAGGCAACTACAAGCAACTACAGTACAACTACAGTACATCTACAGTATAACTACAATACAACTACAGACAACTACAGTACATCTACAGTATAACTACAATACAACTACAGACAACTACAGTACAACTACAGACAACTACAAGCAACAACAGTACAACTACAAGCAACTACAGTACAACTAAGGTACAACTACAAACAACTACAGTACAACTACAGTACAACTACAGTACAACTACAAACAACTACTGTACAACTACAGGACAACTACACTACAACTACAGACAACTACAGTAGTAGTTGCAGACAAACCTGAGTGTGTTCTTTATATTGCAGTGAGTTTAATTTAAGGTAATTTGTGTGTTTTTGTTCAGAGGATACGATCTCCGTGTTGACGATGACCTCCAGGCCGTTGGGGTGGAACACTCCGCTGATGTTCATGTTGAACTTGTCAAACTTGTGGATGGCCCGTGACGCCCGCACGTCCCACAGCACGCCGTCGTTTAGCACCAGGTCGTCGGTGGGGTTGAAGGTGGCGCAGTTCCTCTTGTAGTTGTTGGCCAGGGCGGGGTCGTTCAGGGTCAGAGTCTTCTGACCCGTCTGGATGTCGTAGATCTGCAAACGTAGAAAGAACGTTGCACCAACGTTACTAACATGGAGGAAGAACGTTCAGGCGACAGGACGGTTCAGGTGACGTACGTGTGCGACTTGGTCCTTTGTGCCGATGACTCGGTCCTGAGAGAGTTTACTGAACTCGACGTAGTGATCGTCGACAAACGAGTTCCTGAGAGAGAAAACGAACACGTCAAATGGACCAGACACCAGGAGAAACAGCTGAGAGTGTGTGTGTGTGTGTGTGTGAGTGTGTGTGAGCTTTACTTCATGGTAAAGACACCGTCCATACTCCACAGAGCAGACAACGGGACGCTCCAAGACGCCGAGGTCAGCAACAATTTACCATCCTGAGAAACAAATACGAGCTTTGATAAACGTTTTTTTAATTAAATAAGATTTCACAAAAACTTTCAGTCAAAAATCAGCATCTGATTTTCTACATTCATTAATTATAAATTAATTAATTTAATTAATTCTTTTGGCCAAAACTCAAAGAGATTCAGTTTAATGTGATTATAAAAATCTCAACATTTTATGACTTTCTGCATGAAAAATGACTTCAATCAAAATTGTGCGATTAACTGTTCCAACATGCGGACAAACAACTGTCACACTCACTATTTTAGCACAAAACCTCCAAAGAAACTCGATTAAAAAGAATAATTTGTCATTTTTTAGTTAATCATCGACATAAAAAAAGAACTGATACGATCACGTGTTAATGAACGCGAGCTAAATGTGTCGTAAATAATTAAACCTGCAGACTGTGTTATAATAAATTCGCTCTCTGCGAAGCTTCATGACGTCTTCAAACACGTCACCCCGAGTCGATCTGCTTCCTGCCGTTCTGCAGTGTGAACTCACCCTGGAGGGTTCGAGGTGCGTGATGGCCGACGTGTGGCAGGTGTAGTTGGCCACCTCCTCTCCGGAGAAGACGTTGTAGAACTTGAGGTGACCCGAGCACGTTCCCAGCATCAGGAAGCGCTCGCGGGCGGAGAAGGCACAGCAGGTGAAGCCGCTCTCGTCTCCGTCGCCTTCGTGGAACACCGACATGGGACGAAACCTGAAACGGAGATTTAAAAGAAGAAAGACTTTAAATGATCGAAGATGCAGCAGAAATCGGGCGAAGCGCTGCGAGCGGCTCTTCACCTGCTGAATATCAGATGTCTGTCCAGACACCCTCGGTCCACGCCTCCGTACTTCCGGTACAGCACTCTGCTGCCCAGGCGGGCGGTGAAGTTGGGCGACGCCTGTCGCCGCTGCTTTGGCTCGGGGCAGCGGTGCGGGGTGAAGAGGGAGAACGGGGGGCAGGTGGTGACGGGGTTGGGGCAGCGGGCGTGTTGCTCCCTCAGGTACTCGGTGATGATGCTGTCGAGGGTCGGCGGGGAGGGGAGGTGGCGCTCCAGCTGCTTCTTCATGGCTGGAGTCTGCGAGACGGAGCACGGATTAAAAGGCGACATCTCGGCTTCGTGATTATAAATGAATCGTTAATTAAGCGTCTCACTCACCTGGATGAAAGCACCGTGGTCTGACTTCTGTTTCAGCGCGCGGAGTTTTTTCCCTGAGCTGCTGCAGTGAGCCGTCGGGCGCTCCCGCGAGAACAAAATCCGCCCGACCAGATGAGGAGGGTGAGCGGAGGTGGATGAGGAGGGGCATGACGGGTGAGGGCTGACGAGGCAACGAGATGAAGAAGAGGGAGTGGAGGAGGACGCCGCTGCAGGGGCGACGACCGAGGAGACCGGCGAGGATCCGACGTGGCCAGCGATACGAGCCGCGATCCCGCCGGCTAACCGGCAAGACCTGGGAATGACGGAGGAGGAGGAGGAGGAGGAGGAGGGAGGAGGAGGTGGGGTGATGCAGGTGGAGTGTGGACAGAGCGATGCTACGGGTAAGTTGGCCTCTTTGATGAGCGTGTTGGCCGTGTCGTGGAGGCCTTTGGCCGTGAGGTGGTTTCTGATCAGCATGAGGAGCTCCTTCTCGGAGAAGGTGATCCGTGACTGGGCGACCACGTTGGCCCTCTGCAGGCGAGCCAGCGACACGTCGCTGCCCATGAGGAGAGGCTTGCCGGACACCCGCTCGGTCAGCTCGGCGGCGTATCGGCAGAAGCGGACGTGCTCGCTTCGTTTGTCCTGCAGCACCGGCTCTTTCATCAGCTGCGGAGACGAGAAGAAGAAGAAGAACGTGAGCTAAAGGCTGACGACGGCAGCGACGCTCCGCGGTAAACTTCAGGACTTTGTCTGCGCTCACCTGCTGAATGTGGCTGCTGGTGAAGAGCGGCAGTTTGCTGATGATCTGTCTGATCGCGGTGCTGCGAGAGAGTCCGACCAGAGCCTTACAGGCCAGGGAGCGGATCAGGTCGGCGTCCGTGATGGGCATCTTCACCGACAGCAGAGACAGCAGCACCTGACGGAGGCAGAGGAGGAGAGAGTGTGGGAGCAGCAAACAGACCGACTCCTTCAGGAAAAAAATCATTTCTCCGTGCTCACCTTTATACCGTTGTTGTTCTGCACCACCTGCCACATGTGGGCCAGCACTCGGTTGTGGGGAGCCGGGGGCTGCTGGGGGTGGAGCGACGGCCTGAGGGGGGCGACGGCAAAGGCACCCACCGTGTTCAGGCTCTGGTCCGGAGCGCACACACAGTTTATGATCACCTGGGATGGAGAAGACGGAGGAAGAAGGATGACTAGAAGGTGACAGACTGCACAAACAGATCAGGGCAGTTCAGTTCAGTTATCATGGAAGTAATCTGAGTAAATTAGGAAGTAAAAGTCGTTTTAAACAGATTTAAATGAGTAAAATCACATCAATGATCTGTGTGCTCACTTGTAGCGCAGACTTCTGGATCTCGGCGTCGTTGACAAACACCTCGCCCTCGGCGACGCCCAGAATGATGCTCATACCTGCAGCAGACACGAGAGACATCGACACACATGACTGACTGACTCAGACTATGTGGGTTAGAGAATGGATCTGTACTGCAAAGTAAATACATATTTTAGCAATGAAAACGTGCTCGTGTTCTGCTTCAACACGGACGACAAGGTTACAAATATTCATCTCTGATCTGCGGCTTTCGTCTGCGATGTCCAGAAACTGAGAGTCGTACTGACCCACAGTGGAAACAGGCGACCTGGTTTCATCCAGAACGTCCACCGTGTCCGCCAGCACCAACTGGACTTTAGGAACCACCATCAGCATCGCCAGGATGTCGAGTGCGTACCGCACGGTGTCACTCCTGGACGGACGAACGGGAAGGGAGGCGAGAAAAACAGTTACCGACACACTCGCAGACGATCACGACGGTCCGGCGGCTCGTGACGCCGCACTCGTACTTTACCTGCCGTAGTAAGTCCTCCAGTCACAGGCTGTGGAGATGAGCTGCAGCATTAAAGGGACGCAGGACAGCTTGTAGAAAACCTCCACCGCTTCCCAGTGCAGCTGAGGAGGTCCACACTCGATGAGGAACTCCATCATCTCAATCACCTGCTCCCTGGTGTACGTGTACGCCTGGAAACACACACACACACACACAGTCAGTGTGTTTTGTTCACTCCTCTCTAACATGCTGATGATCACACACATCGCACGCCTCACACACACCTTGTAAAACGGCTGCTGGGGGACGACGGTGCCTCCGTCTGACGAGTGCAGGGACTGTTTGACCTGTTCGGCCTTCACGGCCAGGTGAGCCTCGAAGTACCTGAACACATCATCAACGATCAGTTAAACAGCTGCAGGTACAAAGACGAGGTGCGCTTCATGTCTGCAGGTCCGTCACCACCTTCTAATAAACTTATTTGTACACTTCTATCCACTGTCGTACCTGCGCAGAGCCATGCAGGTGTGTTTGGCTGTCTGTCGGCTGGAGAACACCTGATCGTCGCTCATTATGGACACCTCTGTCTCTGTGTTCAGGATCTCCAGAGTACTGACCTGCAGGGAGAGGTGGAGACATCGAAATCTCATTAATACAGGTGCGTGCGCCTCGTTAATACAGGTGGGTGTGTTTTAAATTTGAGCTGCGGTGTTAAATCGTAAGATTAATTTAAGTGTTAAACTTTCAGTGTAAGTTGAAACATTTAGTCCTGACCAGGTTGACGAGCCGTCGCAGGCCGTCCTGATGGTCGAAGAGCTGCAGCACCGCCCTGAAGGAGAAGGAGATGGAGAAGAACATGGTGGCGTGGCAGACGCCTGAAGCGTGGGACGACTCCAACAGCCACAGAGCGTAGGACACCATGTCGGACAGCACGCCGTCTGAGAGCGTGCACACCTACAAACACAGAGAGAGAGAGCAGAGGCAAAGAAAAGATCAGTGAACAGCAATGTGTGTGTGTGTGTGTGTGTGTGCGTGTGTGTGTGCGTGCGTGTGCTCACCCTCTCCATAGCATCTTGATTGTACGCCAGGTAGTACAGACAGAGAGACACTCCGGTCGCCGCCATCGACGGCCTCGGGATCTCCAGAAGTTTTTGCACTCCTCCGTGAGCGATGAACTCCGCTGCAAACTTCTTATGGAGGAGCAGCGAGGCGAGATACTGAGGACGGACACGAGACACGAGACATGAGACACGAGACACGAGACGAGACACGAGACGAGACACGAGACGAGACACAGACTCTGACACTCAGCAGCAAAGGAATCAGTCCAGTGGTGGCTGTTAGCACGACGTGTGACTTCAACAGTCTGCAGCGTTCACCAAATAAACTCATTCTATCACCATGTTGATGCAGCTGAGGACTTGTTTCATGGTCTTGCTGATGGCACCAGCAGAGACGATAATTTAAAAGGTATTTATTGACTTTACTGTCACATATTTCCAGCTGTGAATCACCATAATTCATGGTCATATGATAATCTATGAACATGGACTTGGAAGTGAACGTTGCGATGTCTGGACTTCAAACAACACTCAGTAAAGTTGCTTATTGCTCCTTCGTGGAGCTCAGAGCAGCCCCACCCACAAAGGTCTGTCTTATCCTCCACGCACAGACACGTTCCTGTGGGGTGGAGGAGGTGGAGGCTGGAGGAGAAGATACAGATAAGAGACGGCCTGACAAAAGTTTGTTTGATTGATTGTTCCCACGCAGACTGAGATCAGTGAACGCTTCAAACTGAGAACTGTTTAATGAACGCTGAATGTTTCCTTTGAATATAAAGCACACAGTGTTTGTCATGCTGTATATTAAGAGACATGTTTGGAGGTGGACAGTCTTACCAGGAGAGCGTCGAAGGTGAGCTGGACAGTTTTGGTCTGCCGGAGGTCGATGTAGTTCATCAGCAACGAGCGAGTGTCCATCTGCATGAAGACGGCGAGCAGCTGCAGGAGAGACAAAGATTTATGGACACGAGTCCTAAAAAGAAACACTGTGAGCCTCCATGCATGCTCCTCTTCAGGTGTCTCACCTCCTGGTAGTCCCCGAGCGGCGTCAGGTACTGCAGGATGAGTCTCTGCTCCATGGCCGGGCTCAGCGGTAAGAGGCGGTAGTCGGAGCCGATCACCATGGAGCTCATCTCGGACCAGGAGGTGCTGCTGTTGGTGGGCTGCTGCTCGCTCGGGTCGTTTCTCTCCACCTCCTCCTCCTCCTCCTCCTCGGTCCTGCAGGAGGTGGAGGAGGAGGTGTAGTTGAGTTTCTGCTTCGCCTTCCTCCCGTTCTCCTTTACCACCCGTCTCCTCCCTCCTCCTCCTCCTCTTCCTCCCTGCCTGTCCTCCGTCTCCTTGGAGGCGAGGTCTGGGCTCGCTTGGTAAACAAAGTCTGGCAGCAGTCGGGTCGAGCTGGATCCGCTGCCGCCGCAGCCGCCATTTTTCATGGCTGAACCGAGCTGTGACGAAGTCTTCACGTCGTCTCCCGGCTTCTTCTCCTGCTGCTCTGCTGAGCTGTTTGAGGTTTGGCTTGTTTCGTCTTGAGAGTCCTGAGGTAGATTCTGGGCCGGCGCCGCCGTGGCAGGACTGGAGCGACTCTTGGCCTCTTCGGTTTGCAGCTCACGCAGGCGCTGAATCATGATCGGCACCTGGAGAGTTCACGGGAAACAAACAAACATGAAGACTGCAGGTGGTGCTGTGATCATCAGAAGAAGGTGGAGCAGCGCGAGCGCGGTGACCTCACCAGCTGAGCGTTCTCCTCTCTGTAGCTGGCCGCCACCTCCTGGTTGCTCATGGCTCGGGCCAGCAGGCCCGTGGCGTAGACGCACAGCGGCCGCTCCGCTTCACGAGCCCAGGTGAACAACTTCTCAACCAGCCCTTCCTGTCACACACACACACACACACACACTTCATCATCATCACGATGCAAAACAAAGATCGTCTCCTTCATCGTGCAGCATTTTATATTTTGGAGTTGGACCTTCTCCTGGAAGACGACGCCCGTCTCCAGACCCGGCATGATGTTCTGAAGCAGACGGCAGGCGGCTGTGTTCAGGCTCAGCTCTCTGCTGGTCATGATGTACGTGTCCAACAGCTGGAACACACACACACACACACACACACACACAAAATCAAACAAAGAATAACTCATATATGTGTGTGTGTGTGAGAGAACGTGCACGCGTCCTCACCGCGTTCGTGAAGTCGTCGTTCATGAAGAGCATCTTCAGGAGAAGTCCCAGCATGCAGTTCGGGTCCGCCCGTCCTATAAAGTCACACAACGACCAATCAGACGTGTCGATTCTGAAACTTTTGGAACTTTTAAAAACGTAAACGGACGGTGACCTGGGTGACGGTCGTCAAACGGGTCGGGGTCGGCTTTGTGATACTCTCCCGTCTCTTTTTCGATCAGCTCAGATATTCTGCAGAAAACACACAGACGAGTCAGCTGAGTGTGAGTGTGTGTGTGTGTGTGTGTGTCTCTGCTCACTTGGTGAGGATGGACACCAGCTGTTCCGTGGTGCCCCGCTGGGCTTCCTCCCATTCGTCTAGCAGCGCCGACAGACTCGCCTTGCCGTCCACGGCCATCGCCACCGCCATGGCGGCCGACACGGCGGCCGACAGAGCAGAGGAGAGGACGGACGGCGGGACGATTGACGCGAGGGTGGGGGGGTCCTCTGGTGGGGAAGACATCGCTGCCTGGAAGAGAGGAGGAGACAAGGAGGAAAGAAAAGGAGACAAGGAGAAGTTAGTAAAAATGCAGATTTACGTGTACGACGAGAAGTCGACCACGTCAGAGGACAAACGTTTGGAGTGAAAAACGTCCACGTGATGATCGTCTGGAAATGGCTGATTTAAACGAACGAACACGTTTGAGTCAAGTCAAGATTATGCTAAAATATATTTTCACCAACTATATTTAAGTTCCCTGTTAAAGGGCAAACCTTTAATTTTCCCAGTTTATTCCCATGGAAAGTTTCCAACTTTGAAAATTCCCAGAATCTTGCAACCCTCAGGCATCATCACATCAAAGTTCCACAATGCTCAAACACTCTCCAGTTCCTGTCCTTTCACCCTGAAGACACCTCATTCCCAAACAGCCAACAACATAAAAATATACTCACATGTTCACACACAGGAGAAAAGAAGTTCAGAGAAACATTGATAACGAGTAAATTAAGAAATGTATGGATCTGCTCAGATTGCACAACGTGAATCAAACTTTAGAAAAGTAGGAGAGACTTCTAAACGAGATATTCAGGCTTCACTCTGTGACTCAGACATTAAGATAAAACATCAGAGCAGAGCCTGATGACGCGTCAGCAGACTGATTTTAATCCACCGATCACAGATCATCACTGTCCCACAGGTTACAGGACATGACTCAGAAAAAGATGCTTCAATAACTAATATCTAGAAATTTTGAACAATAAAGTTTATCTGTCAAACCAGTGACTGAGTGTTCATGTAAGGCCACTATTCACTATTACTTATTATTCTGACATATTCCAGGAATATCGGCGAGCTACTCCTCCCTCAGTTTTGGTCGCACATACACAAAAAAGGTATCAAAACGACCGGCTCGGCCAGGAATGGTGTGCTGTGACTTTTCTAAGAGTTTCACCAAACAGTTTTGCCTAAAATCACCAAAAGCCATGCCAACATTTACAATGGGTGTGTATTGGTAGAATGTTCCAGAGCTAGAGTGGAGAGGGAGAGAAACATTTGTCAGAAAATACATTTGCAAACGGCTCTTGTGGCCACAAATGTCACTCTACAGAAATAATTTCTACATAGAAACGTAGGAAAATTCGTGGGCTACGCAGCGATATCACTGCTGAAGCTGTCAGACTTATAGTTTTAGCGGAGACGCACTGACGCGCCAGGATCACCCACCGACAGCCCCATCTACTCCCATGTAAACTGGAGAGGAGAAATTTCCCAAAGGAGCACGGGCACCTGTTCTTTCTCTCTCCCCAGGTCACATTTTTAACTTTACACACTGAAATTCGGCATTCACATGGTCGACAAGATGAGGATGCTCACGGTCATTTGGGCTTTTTGATACGACCTACCGTTTGGCATTAGTGTCCACTAGTTGGAGGGGGTTCATTTAGAGATTTTCTGTGTCTCTCAGCAGTCACTCACACACAGACAGAGCACAGCTGCAGTTAATTGCTCTGACCTGCAGCTGACCCTGGTTGCTTGGCAACCTCAAGCCTGCCTTTGACTAACTTTATTGATCTCTGTGCTACTGCAGTGTCAATAATAATGTATGGGCGCGACGGGGCCACAGTCAGACACAACTACAGCACATCAACCTGCTTTATCCTCATCAGTGTGTGTGTATGTTAACATGTGAGCGCACACATATTAAGAGCAGTCAGGTGTGTCATCCAGCTGCAGGTGAGTGTATATAAACTTCTCTGTCACGTGTTCCTCCTCTCTTCTTACCGGCAGCTGGCCCGTCGATAGAGCCGCACACTGGAGCTCTGTCTCCGGGCCAACAGGTGGCCTCTGTCCGGGGAGGACAGCTGCCTCATCCCCGCTCCGTGTGTGACAGCTAGCACGCTCAGCTAACTCACCTACATTCACGGCGCGTGCTCCGGTTCACGCGCATCCTGTCTAACGTGTTTCCCGCTCTTTGCGGTGAATGTACCGGCACGTTACGGTGTTTGAATCCCGCCGCAGAGCTCGGTGAGGCGGGCAGCAGCAGCGTGTTGACAGCCGCTGCCTCATGTCAGAGACACAAACAGCTTCAGCTAGCAGCTTCACTCACCTGATCACGCGGAGCCTTCCCGCGCGCGCCGCTCCTCACCGGGGAAATTCACGTAGATTTACCGGGAAGATGACCGGATGAGAGAGCGCGCGGACATTTAACGTTAAACTACAAAAACAAACAAACAAAAAAAGTTTCACGTTTATTTTCAAACTTCTGCCGGCGGCCGCGAGCTACGTCACACGGACCAACGGTCCACGTTAGATGACGACACAGAGGGCGAACTTCCGGATGGGACTTGTAGTTCAAAATCTCCTTTTGTCTGTAGTCCTTTAGATCTGTTTGTTAAATGCAGGAATTTGTTTTTGTGTGTCCTACATGTGAAGTATACATTGTTTTTAATAATTTTAAATGTTTTAAATTATTATTATTTTTTTAAATGTTTAAAAAACAAATTTAAAAAAAAGCTTTGTGTCCTATATGTAAAGTTCATTCTATTGTTTTTAATAATTTAATAATAATAATTCTTAAAAAAACAAAACTTGTAGTTCAAAAAACATTTTTTGTCTGTATCCCTGAGATTTGTTTTTGTGTCCTTTATATAAAGTAAATATTGTTTTTAATTATTTAATATTATTATTGAAACTTAGTTTGAAAAACAGCTTTGTGCTGTTGATGTTGTATTTCGTGTCCCATATGTTTAGTATAAGATATTGTTTTTAATAATTTAGTAATTATTTAATAATAATTCTTAAAACACAAAACTTAAAACCAAATAAAAACAAAACTTGTAGTTTAAAATCTTTTTTTTTTTGTCTGTACCGCTGAGCTTTATATGTATACTATTTTTTTTAGGATTTACTGTATCTATATATAACAATCCTTCTTTTTGTATCTCCTCTGTCTGTCTGCCTTCATGAGTTTAATGAGACTTTAGAGATAAAAAAAAGGTTGTAATGCACTACAGACCTGCATGTTTCTGTTTTTTAAAATCTTTTTAACCTTAAAGCATTTGCCAATAAATAAATAAAAAAGTTGCCTTTAAAATATTTTTCTTGTCGTTTGTTTGTCTCGTGTTTAAGAAAAGGAACCGGAGCAGACGTACGCTGATTATCTCGTTATCACACTGTAAAAATGATCAGGGTGGTTTAACTTACAAACTTAAGTTGAATTGCTGCCTTAAAAACGTGAGTGAACTCAACTTCAAGACAAGTTTTATTTCAACTCATGAAGCAAAGTCAGACAAGTTGTTTAATTAATGATCATTTATTGTTTAAACTTGATACTCTGAGTTAAAATAACTAACTGCATTACATTATACATTCAAGAAACTGACGTTCTCTTGTCAAAGAAACTTACAATTCCACATCGGGTCAACTCACATTTTCAAGTCAAGCTGACAAACTACATTCATACCAATTACCTTTTAAAGTTGTTTCTACTCGTCTTTTAAATGAGTGCATGTTTATTTTGTGTATTTTCCTGTAACTTTACCCCTTTCCCTTGATGTTCCACGGTGCCCCATTTATAAGTCTGTTTAAACTCCTCCACAGCATTCAGTCGACAGTCAGACCAGTTTTAAAATGAACATATCTGTTGCATCAGCCTGCTGCACATCAGTCTGCATCATCAGCAATGAGACACACCTCTGTGTTATATGTGAAGCATTCAGCAGAGGAGGTGTGACAAAGCTCCACCCCTCAGCTGACTCACCTGAGACAAACCAGGAAACAGTTAGTTTCTCTTTTTCAGTGAAGAGACACGGACTGAAAAACAGACGATCAGATTCACCATCAGACCAAACTAACAACTTCCTCTGAGTGAGTTCAGCTCCAGGAGAGAAAAGTGCGAAACTACAACACTGCTGCTTCAAGCTGCTGACGCTCCACACACTGAATGTGAGTTTGACTAAAAACTGAACTCAAAGTAAATCTCAGTGAAGTTCGTAGAGGAGGGAGGGGAGCCATGACTGACTGTACTTTCTGTCTGTTGTGTTTTCAGCTTCACTCAGAGACTAAATGGCTTCCAGATCAGAGGAGGATCTCTGCTGTCCGGTCTGTCAGGAGGTCTTTAGAGATCCTGTTGTTCTGTCATGTAGCCACAGCTTCTGTAAAGACTGTCTGAAGAGCTGGTGGACAGAGAAACCAACACGAGAGTGTCCAGTTTGTAAGAGAAGATCTTCAAAGAATTGTCCACCTTGTAACCTGGTGTTGAAGAACCTTTGTGAGGCCTTCTTGTTGGAGAGAGATCAGAGATCTTCAGAGGCTCTCTGCAGTCTGCACTCTGAGAGACTCAAACTCTTCTGTCTGGACCATCAACAGCCGGTGTGTCTCGTCTGCAGAGATTCAGAAAAACACACCGACCACAGATTCAGACCCGTCGATGAAGCTGCACGACAACACAAGAAGAACCTTCAGGAAACTCTGGAGCCCTTAAAGGAGAAGTTAAAGGTTTTTGAAGAAGTTAAAGTGAAGTTTGATCAAACAGCAGAACACATGAAGGTCCAGGCCCGACGCACAGAGAGGCAGATTAAGGATCAGTTTAAGAAGCTTCACCAGTTTCTAGAAGAGGAAGAGGAGGCCAGGATGGCTGCACTGAGGAGGAAGAGGAGCAGAAGAGTCAGATGATGGAGGAGAAGATGGAGGTTTTGAGCAGAGAGATAGCAGCTCTTTCAGACACCGTCAGAGCCACAGAGGACGAGCTGAGAGCTGAAGACGTCTCATTCCTGCACAACTACAAGGCTGCAGTGCAAAGAGTCCAGCAGCGCCCCCTGCTGGATGATCCACAGCTGCCCTCAGGAGCTCTGATAGACGAGGCCAAACACCTGGGCAACCTGACCTTCAACATCTGGAACAACATGAAGGACATGGTCTCCTACACTCCTGTGGTTCTGGATCCAAACACTGCTGCTTCAAACCTGATCCTGTCTGAAGATCTGACCAGTGTGAGAGGAGGAGAGGAACAGCAGCTTCCTGACAATCCAGAGAGGTTTGATACTCACTGCCGTGTTATAGGCTCTGAAGGATTTAACTCAGGGACTCACAGCTGGGATGTCGAGGTTGGAGACAGTGAATACTGGACTCTGGGTGTGTTAGCAGAGTCTGTCCAGAGGAAAGGACAAAGACTGTCTGGATTGTGGGTAATGTGGTTATATGAAGGTAAATACTATGCAGTATCATCATCAGATCCACTCGCTGCTCTCCAAGTCCAGAAGAAGCTCCAGAGGATCAGAGTGAATCTGGACATGAACAGAGGAAAACTGTCGTTCTCTGATCCTGATACAAACACACACATACACACCTTCACACACACTTTCACTGACAAGATGTTTCCATGCATTGACACTGTGGATGAACTGAAGATATTAGCACATAAAGTCAGTGTGACAGTGGAACAGAGCAGTTAGAGACAAAGAGGATGATTATATTTATGTTTATTAGCTGCTCCTGCTGTCTCATTATTCCAAAGAAGTTTATTTTTGTTTCAGTTCTTGTTTTTTCTTGTTTTTATTTTTTTTTTGTTATTTAGTCTGACAAAAATCTTTTTGTTTCTATCGTCGACCTTTTTAATGTGTAAAATGATTTCACAGTACATGGACAAACATAGAATGTAGTGACTGGTCCTGTAGCCACTTCTGGATGCTGATTACTTTTGTTGTTGACTGGTACTCGAGCAGACAATAAACCAAGGCAAGACCAAACTGTTTGCTCCTCCTTATCAGCAACACCTGATACTGATACTGCAACACTGAGCAACCTCAAGTAACCTGCCTGACCGCCCACCAACATCCTGTTCAGGTCAGAACTAAAAGGAAATACTGCCACCTAGCGGTTAGGGAATACAATGTTTATAAATGAAACATGGCTCCTACAATATATGTATCAAAATAAGGATTATATATGTGTCAAAATAAGGATTATATGTGTTAAAATAGGGATTATATGTTAAAATAAGGATTATATATGTCAAAATAAGGTTTATATGTTTTAAAATATGGATTATATATGTTAAAATAAGGATTATATATGTGTCAAAATAAGGATTATATGTGTTAAAATAAGGATTATATATGTGTCAAAATAAGGATTATATGTGTTAAAATAAGGATTATATATGTGTTATAATAAGGATTATATATGTCAAAATAAGGATTATATGTGTTAAAATAAGGATTATATATGTCAAAATAAGGTTTATATGTTTTAAAATAAGTATTATATGTGTCAAAATAAGGTTTATGTTTTAAAATAAGGTTTATATGTTTTAAAATAAGGTTTATATATGTCAAAATAAGGTTTATATGTTTTAAAATAAGGTTTATATGTTTTAAAATAAGGATATATCTGTCAAAATAAGGTTTATATGTGTCAAAATAAGGATTATATGTGTTAAAATAAGGATTATGTGTTATAATAAGGATTATATGTGTTATAATAAGGATTATATATGTCAAAATAAGGTTTATATGTCTTAAAATAAGGATTATATATGTTAAAATAAGGATTATATGTGTTAAAATAAGGATTATATATGTGTCAAAATAAGGATTATATGTGTCAAAATAAGGATTATGTGTTAAAATAAGGATTATACATGTGTTATAAGGATCATATGTCAAAATAAGGTTTCTGTTTTAAAATAAGGATTATGTGTCAAAATAAGGTTTATATGTTTTAAAATAAGGATTATATATGTCAAAATAAGGTTTATATGTTTTAAAATAAGGATTATATGTGTTATAAGGATTATATATGTTAAAAAAAGGATTATATATGTTAAAATAAGGATTATATATGCGTCAAAATAAGGATTATATGTGTCAAAATAAGGATTATATATATGTTTAAAATGAAAATCAAGTTTAAACGCACAAAGCTCCAATGATCAGTCTGAGTCGTACACCTTGCAAATGTTTGTTTCTTTATGAATAAATACATTTTCACACTACAGTCCACTTCCTGCCACTTTAACCACACCTCACTTCTTCATCAGCAGTTTGAGATCCGTTCAAACGGCCCTGAAAAAGCAGCGAGGACTTTCTGTAATTATGGGGACATCAAACTGTTTTTAAACTTTGTGCACCGAAATATTGTTTAAAAATCAGATCAGTGAAGTCTAGGGCCTGATCGGACGACACACAGTGAATAAATCAAACACATTTGTGCTGTTAGTCACTATAATTCTACTGTTATTCATTATTTACCTTTTCACAGTTTGTGTGAATGAATGATGCAGAAAACAAACGAGTGCAAACGGTTTATTGATTCTTTTGGACAAAAAGGCGTTCAGCTTTCACTGAGAAGAAAAAATACTTTATTCCATTAGCACAATTTG
This sequence comes from Miichthys miiuy, assembly GCA_036365135.1. Classification (NCBI taxonomy): domain Eukaryota; kingdom Metazoa; phylum Chordata; class Actinopteri; family Sciaenidae; genus Miichthys; species Miichthys miiuy. The sequence continues at coordinate 30,375,555 of CM071604.1, forward strand.
AAAGTTTTGGCCTGCATCTGTTTCCATACGTTTGTTGAAAAAGCGGCGACGCTACAGATTTATTTACAAGATCATAAGAAGCACGTTTAAAAGCAGTCATATCAAAAGCATTGAAAGAGCTGCCAGTCTACAGCTGACGAGGTTCCTACAAACACTGACCCTTAAAGTCCTGGAAGAGTTTATTCAATGTTCAGATACAAACCTCAGGAGAACCACAGGGATCGAGATCGAGCTGCAATGATCAGAAAACGAGTCAACAAACTTTTCTGGCAGCTGTTTGATGATCAGTCGAAGCTTTTTACTTCAGAATTTGGCGTTTTTAAAATGTTTTCTCGTCCTAACGATGAAAAGAACTGTCCGGTTAATAGAAAATACTCTGAATGAAGAACATACAACACTGATCATCAAACATTTAATATTAGTTGTGTCAAACATTGGCAGCTGCTATTGATCCTGATGATGTGTGTAGGAACCCTGCAGCTCGGCTAGTGTGTCTTCAGTTTGTCTCCGAACAGCGTCATGAACAGTCCGTACAGGAATCCTCCTGCGAGCAGGAGCAGAGTGCTGGACGCGGGTCCGAACGACAGCAGAGCTCCGAACACGTAGAAGAGCAGCAGCAGCAGTAACGTCCTGTAGCTGGCCAGCGGACGCAGGCTCAGCCGAGGCTGCCGGTTCTTCTCCAATATCCGCCGGGACACCGGGCTCTGCTTCAGCTGGGTGGATGAATCCGGGTCGGCCAAGTAGTGACGACCGATGCGACCCAGGAAGTCTGGACGAGAGCAGAGAGCGTTCATGTGTCCTCCGAACTGTGGGAGGAGAAACATTCCAACATTTCAGAGGTTAATTCAAAATTCAATTGACCTTTTGTCGAGCCCCGCCCCCCTTAGTTACTGTTGCTAGGTCCGTCAAGCACGACAGAGTGCCATGACGGGAAGAGGTATACCGGTGCGTGTCAGTGACAGTTTTTGGAGTAATACCTCCACGATATCCTCCAGATCGAGGCAAAAGGGGTTACAATATGCCGTGGAGGGATATATTCAGAATATTAAAATGCACGCATCCCCCGAGGTCAGCGCTCGTTGGCATGTATTAGCTCTAGAATTGCCACAGTTTTCAAAGTAACGTTGGAGCGATCAAAGGAACCATAACTGATTTAATGAGCCATTCACCGGCCGTGTGTACTTAGACTTGCATGGTTTAATCTTTGAGACAAGCATATGCTACTGGCAGGATCAACCAGGTAGCCCCCACCTCTGGCTGGCTCGGTCTGCAGCACGCCACGCTCCAGACAGAGCCGGGGTGTGCTTTGGTGCGGGGTGGGGTCCCCGAAGCCAGGTGCAAATGTGAGGGCAGAGAGAGGCCAGGGCCTGGGCCCGGGCCAGTCTCCCCTTCATCTGGGCATGGGAAAGGGGTTTGAGAAACATTGTGCTCTCCGGAGGCCCGCCGCTCGAGCTAGGTGGGAAGGACTTCTTTTGACTCTTAACTAGGGATGCACCGAAAATTCGGCCACTGAAAATTTTCGACCTACATCACCGAAACAACACGGCCGAAACAGAATTGTGATGACGCAAGCAGGAAGTGCAGCCAGCACACGGTTATGAAAAGTACACTCTTGGAGTCTGTGAACACACATTTTACTGAGATCTATTCGGATCCCCTCCTGGAGCTGCCACCTTACCGTGGTGGAGGGGTTTGCGTGTTTCAATGATCCCAGGAGCTATGTTGTTGGGGGCTTCATGTCCCTGGTAGGGTCACCCCATGGCAACCAGGTCCTAGGTGAGGGACCAGACAAAGCGCAGCTCAAATCCCCCTGATGAGTGTAAAAACTAATGGAGCCGGGTCTCCCTTGCCCGGACGTGGGTCACTGGGACCGAGCACCTGGTGGACGGACCTTTACCCATGGGGCCCGGCCGGGCACAGCCCGAAAGGATGACATGGGCCCCCCTTCCCATGGGCCCACCACCCATGGGAGGGGTCACAGGGGCGTGTGCTCAGAGACTTGGGCGGCAGTCGGAGGCGGGGACCCTGGCGGTCCGACCCCCGGCTGCAGAAGCTGGCTCTGGGGACGTGGAACGTCACCTCTCTGGCGGAGAAGGAGCCTGAGCTGGTGTGCGAGGTCGAAAAGGTACCGGCTAGATATAGTCGGGCTCGCTTTGACGCACAGCGTGGGCTCTGGAACCGGTTTCCTTGAGAGGGGTTGGACGCTCTACCACTCTGGACTTGCCCCCGGTGAGAGGCGCAGGGCGGGGGTGGGAATGCTTGTTTCCCCTCGGCTCGGCGCCTGTACGTTGGGGTTCACCCCGGTGGACGAGAGGGTAGCCTCCCTTCGCCTTCGGGTGGGGGGATGGGTCCTGACTGACGTCTGTGCCTATGCATCGAATGGCAGCTCAGAGTACCCACCCTTTTTGGAGTCTTTGGAGGGGGTGCTGGAGAGTGCTCCCTCTGGGGACTCCCTCGTCCTCCTGGGGGACTTCAATGCTCACGTGGGCAGCGACAGTGAGACCTGGAGGGGCGTGATTGGGAGGAACGGCCCCCCGATCTGAACCCGAGTGGTGTTCTGTTATTGGACTTCTGTGCTCGTCATGGATTGTCCATAACAAACACCATGTTCAAGCATAAGGGTGTCCATATGTGCACTTGGCACCAGGACGCCCTTGGCCGCAGTTCGATGATCGACTTTGTGGTCGTGTCGTCGGACTTGCGGCCACATGTTTTGGACACTCAGGTGAAGGAGGGGCGGAGCTGTCAACTGATCACCACCTGGTGGTGAGTTGGCTCCGATGGTGGGGGAGGATGGCAGTCAGACCTGGCAGGCCCAAACGTTCTGTGCGGGTCTGCTGGGAACGTCTGGCTGAATCTCCTGTCAGAAAGAGCTTCAACTCGCACCTCCGGGAGAGCTTCACTCACGTTACGGGGGAGGCGGGGGACATTGAGTCCGAGTGGACCTTGTTCCGTGCCTCCATTGTTGAGGCAGCTGACCGGAGCTGTGGCCGTAAGGTGGTCGGTGCCTGTCGTGGCGGCAGCCCCCGAACCCGCTGGTGGACCCCGGCGGTGAGGGATGCCATCAAGCTGAAGAAGGAGTCCTACAGAACCTTTTTGGCCTGTGGGACTCCTGAAGCAGCTGATGGGTATCGACGTGCCAAGCGGAACGCAGCCTCAGTGGTTGCGGAGGCAAAAACCCGGGCGTGGGAGGAGTTCGGTGAGGCCATGGAGAACGACTTTCGAACGGCTTCGAGGAGGTTCTGGACCACCATCCGGCGGCTCAGGCAGGGGAAGCAGCGCACTGTTAACACTGTGTTCAGTGGGGACGGTGTGCTGCTGACCTCGACTAGAGACGTCTTGGGTCGGTGGGGGGAATACTTCGAAGACCTCCTCAATCCCACCAGCACGTCTTCCACTGAGGAAGCAGAGTCTGGGGACCCCGTGGTGGTCTCGCCTATCCCTAGGCCTTAGGTCACCAAGGTAGTCAAAAAGCTCCTCGGTGGCAAGGCCCCGGGGGTGGATGAGGTCCGCCCGGAGTTCCTCAAGGCCCTGGATGTTGTGGGGCTGTCTTGGTTGACACGTCTCTGCAACATCGCGTGGACATCGGGGGCAGTGCCTCTGGACTGGCAGACCGGGGTGGTGGTTCCCCTCTTCAAAAAGGGGGACCGGAGGGTGTGCTCCAACTATAGGGGGATCACACTCCTCAGCCTCCCCGGGAAGGTCTTTTCGGGGGTCCTGGAGAGGAGGGTCCGCAAGATTGTCGAACCTCGGATTCAGGAGGAGTAGTGTGGTTTTCGCCCTGGTCGTGGAACTGTGGACCAGCTCTATACCCTTAGCGCGGTCCTGGATGGTGCATGGGAGTTCGCCCAACCAGTCTACTTGTGCTTTGTGGACTTGGAGAAGGCGTTTGACCGTGTCCCTCTGGGAGTCCTGTGGGGGGTGCTCCGGGAGTATGGGGTTCGGTCCCACTAATACAGGCTATCCGGTCCCTGTACTCCCGGTGCCAGAGCTTGGTCCGCATCGCCAGCAGTAAGTCGGACTTGTTTCCAGTGGGAGTTGGACTCCGCCAGGGCTGCCCTTTGTCACTGGTTCTGTTCATAACCTTTATGGACAGAATTTCTAGGCGCAGCTAGGGCGTTGAGGGGCTGCGGTTCGGTGGCCTCAGGATTGGGTCGCTGCTGTTTGAGGATGATCTGGTCCTGTTGGCTTCATCAGAGCGTGACCTTCAGCTCTCTCCGGAACGGTTCACAGCCGAGTGTGAAGCGGCTGGGATGAGAATCAGCACCTCCAAATCCTAGGCCATGGTTCTCAGCCGGAAAAGGGTGGAGTGCAGCCTCCGGGTCGGGGATGAGATCCTGCCTCAAGTGGAGGAGTTCAAGTATCTCGGGGTCTTGTTCACGAGTGAGGGAAGGATGGAGCAGGAGATTGACCGGCGCATTGGTGCAGCTTCTGCAGTAATGCGGACTCTGCACCGGTCCGTCGTGGTGAAGAGGGAGCTAAGCCGAAAGGCGAAGCTCTTGATTTACCGGTCAGTCTACGTTCCTATGCTCACCTATGGTCATGAGCTTTGGGTAGTGACCGAAAGAATGAGATCGCGAATACAAGCGGCCGAAATGAGCTTTCTTCGCAGGGTGGGTGGGCTCTCCCTTAGAGATAGGGTCAGAAGCTCGGCCATCCGCGGGGAGCTCAGAGTAGAGTCGCTGCTCCTCCGCATCGAGAGGAACCAGTTGAGGTGGCTCGGGCATCTAGTGAGGATGCCTCCTGGACGTCTCCCTGGTGAGGTGTTCCGGGCACGTCCCTCCGGGAGGCGGCCCCGGGGAAGACCTAGGACACGCTGGAGAGACTATGTCTCTCGGCTGGCCTGGGAACGCCTTTGCGGTTCCCCTGGAAGAGCTGGACGAAGTGGCCGGGGAGAGGAAGTCTGTGCTTCCCTACTGAAGCTGCTGCCCCCGCGACCCAACTTCGGATAAGCGGAAGAAGACGAGACGAGACTATTCGGATCCTCTGCACTTCATCGCGACTGTACTTGATCCGCGTTATAAGGATCATTACTTGGATGTGGGAATAAAGCAGCGTGCACGAGAAATGATCCAGGCCGCGATGGATGCGGACAACTCGCTCAGAGACGGACCGGCGCACAGCGCAGGAGGAGAGCGGAGCGCAGAAAAAAGGATGCGTCTCTCTGCACCAGATGTGGGGCATGTACCTTCGTTGTCTGATATGTTCAATGAGATCCTGCAAGAGAGTGCCCCAAATAATAGGTAGGCTATTCTATTCTGACTTATTATATGTGACTTATCAGTTTCTGCTAGTTTTTATTTTATTTGATAAAAATGTTTATGCGCTGGCCATTTTATCTTTCTCAAATGCCAGGCAGACAACAAGCTCAACCGCTCACCAGTTAGATGGTTATCTGTCTGAAGTCCCCATCTCCAGAAGTGAGAACCCTCTTGCCTACTGGAGAAACAACCATGGCTGCTTTCCTGACCTGGCAAAGATGGCACGCAAGTACTTGTCTGCTCCGTGCACAAGCACTGACAGCGAGAGACTGTTCAGTGCTGCAGCTCATGTTCTTGATGAGAAGAGGAACAGACTTCACTGTGATAAAGCAGAGAAGCTACTCTTCATCAAGAAAAACTTGCCACTTCACCTCAAGAAGTAGAATGGGCGTGTCTAGTGTTAAAATATTTGTTTTCCACTTTGCACATCCGCAATTCTTGGTGCATTTGTTGTTGTTAAAGGCCTACGGGCTATGGCAATCTTTTGTTTTGAACAAAGTCTGGAGGGATAAACGCTTCTCAAACGCTCCCGGTGGGTTTGAAGTCGATGCAGGACGGTCCGGGTATGGTCCAGGTGGGGTTTCAGGGTAAGCATGCGTTCAGACATGACCAAGTGTTGCGTCAAGTTGTAGCAGCAACTTACCCTGTCGTTAATCAGAGATGAGATCCTGTAGAAGAGCCTGACCAGCAGGGCGTTCTCGTAGCTCCTGATTGGCTGGAGCTCCGGGTCTCCTTGATAGTGAATGTCGAACCTGCGCAGTCCACTTATGATCTGCACAAACGTTTACACACACACACAGGGTCAGATTTTAGTCTTTGCTGCTCAGCCCACAGGTCCAACACCTGCCCTCCTTTCTCTGGTACTGACCTGCCTCCTGCCCAGGTCCGTCAGAATGAGTCCGTTCTCTCCCTGGATGCAGTCTGGCAGCTGCTTGCAGTTCCCATCGTCCTGAGAGGAACCCAGGTTGGATATGAGCTGAGTCAGCTGACCCTGGTTCAGCTGCAAAGACCAAGAAATGTAACGTTAACGTCCAGAACTTTCTTCTGACAACACGTGAAACTTCCATCATCGAATCAACTAAACAAACTGACTGACCTTGAAGATCTGACACAGGTTCTCCAGAGCTCTGTCCAGGAATTCGTGGGTCTTCTTCAAACACTCTCCGCTCTCCTCTGGCTCGGCGCCGTTGAAGGTGTTGTTCGGGTCGGAGGAGCCCATCCCGAACCAGGACAGGAACGAGTTATTGGCTGCCACCTCATTGGAGTGATCGGATATCCTCTTGGCCGTCTGTCTGGCCTGCGCGATGATCTGGATTAACTTCATGACCTGTGGAACCGGAAAGAACGTTCAGAACCACGAGGACGACTTCTTACTGAGGTTTGTGAACAACGAGATGACGACAGAACTTACGGCTCCTCTGAGCTCCGTGCCAAACATCTGTTTGTACTGACAGTCCTGGCCTTCCAACGCGTACACATGACTCTTCACCCTGAACACCATGTCTGTCACCACACGCTGCCGCGACGACAGGAAGCTGCCTCCTTGGCCTGGCGTCAGGTAGCCGCGGGGCTGTCGGTGGTGCAGGACATGCTCTGGCTCCAGAAACAGCTGCTCGCCTGGAGACAGATGTTTGGTTAGAGATGACACTCATCACGTCTTCTCCTTGTGTGTTTTTAGTTCTCACCTTTCTGGATCATCTCAGCGAGGTTCGGCTGAGCGAATACTTTGGCCACCCTGAACACCATCAGTGCGTTCTTGGCGTTAACCAGGTCCGTCCTCACGGTTCTGTTCAGGAAAACCTGGAAGAGCTTTGTGTACATGAGCAGGTTCTCCTGGACAAACGACTCCCTGGAAAAGTCAGAACATTATCACCTGACGAACCATCACCATAATCAGCATATTGAATTTAATTTCATAACTTACACAGACTACTTTAAGAAAAACTCACCATTTGTCCGGGACTGTTCTGTTCTGGTCGGGCTGTGGATTGGTCTTCTCTCCGGTGTATCTCCACGGTTGGATGTAGCTCAGCCACGTCTCCAACACCTGAACACACACAAAACACACTCTCTTAACAGTAAACCAAAGTGCTGACAGCAGAGGACAGTTGTTCTCTTCAGCCTGCAGGTTAACGCAGACATAGATAAATGAATATTTCTTTTGGGTGAAACTTGCCGCTCTGAACGAGGCGTCCAAAGGCCAGTGACCGAAGCAATGCTGGAGGAAGAGGTAGAGCTTCTGCTGCACGAAGCGCTGCACCACCACCCTGCAGGGAAGACGGAAGTTCTTCTGTTATTCTCAGACTCGTGGTTAAACCTGACCCGGTGTCAGCTGTATCTGATGTACTGGAAGAGGACGGTGCTCGATTCAGAACCTTTTTTTAAAAAGGTCCAGTCTGTAGGATTTAGTGACACCTAGCAGTGAAGTTGCAGATTGCAACCAAATGAATAGCGGACTATCTGGAAGATATAAACGTCTCATTTTAAGACAACAGAAACTTTATATTTGATTTCTGCTGATAGAAACTCCTAAAAATGACACACTGGACCTTTAATACTCAGATTAATTCAGCTGATCTGGAAACAGACACGACCTCTCCCGTACACGACATTATGCAACACGTTAAACTGGAAGAAGTTTCACTGAGAGATGACGTAAGACTCGGCCGACCTCTTGAACTCCTCCAGCGGGCTCGTGTGCGTGTGCGAGTGGGCCGAGGGTGAGGAGGTGGAGGAGGACAGCTGCTCCGGCTTCAGGCTGTTGGAGAAGGCGTGCAGATGTTTCACAAGGAGACGCACCACCAGCACGTGCTCCTCCGTCGGGCTGAAGGGCTCCTAAAAAAACAAAACAAGACGACGAGTCACAAAGTGCTGCACAGACACACGAACACCCAATGAGCTCCCAGCTTTAACAAATAAGAAGCAGCCAATCGTAACGCATCCCAGTCCAAAAGCAGCCAAACAACAACCAGAGGCTCAGAGCACTTCCTGTTTTATAGAGCACAGAGGTCTCACAGACTGAAGCTGGACCGGTTAGTCAGTCCAGACCAGCTCAGTTCAGTTTGATGCTTGTTTGAAAACATGAAGCTTTTAATGAAACTGAACATTTTATTTCTGTTTGATCTGATTTTTTTCTTCACGTTTTTCTAATGACTCGTCTGATAAAATAAAGGTTCAATAAAATAATAAAAATAAAAACTACTATGTGACCGATGGAGACTAAACTGCTGCGGATACATCAGTGTTTATTCAGGTTTGTGGTAATTCTAGAACCTTCTGCTTTCCAGAAAAACAAGAAAGGAGAAGAACAAAGAAGAAGAAGAAGAAGAAGAGGAGTTGAGGTTATGAATCTGTTAATGGTGATATAAAATACACCTGATTTGAGTTAATTAGATTTTTATATAATTTCCATGAAAGCTGTGATTTATTATTTTAATAAACTGCAGTGAACATAAAGGTGGGACCTCAGTGCTCCATGAACTGCTTCAAGCTAAGCTGCTCCATCACAATGATTCAAAGTTTCCTCTTCTACGTCATGTCAGCCGACACAAACATTAACAATAATAATAACTATAATAATTAAACGATCTGATGATTGGCGACGTGTCGTAGTTTCTTTTGCTTTAGCGCGAGCAGCAGTGTCGAACACATGAAGCATCAAAGCACACCAGACATGCAAACCAAAAAACAACCACATGCAAACGATTTAAAAACTCCAAAGCTTCATTCCAGGATTACTTTTCCCGTCAAGGATACTTCTCTGTAGAAATTCAAAGTTTTCAGTCAGACTGGAGAAAACAGAGTTCAACTGTTCGAAGGATCTTCTGTAGACTGTCCGTCCATCATGGAGGACAGAGAGGTCTAATGTCTGCTTTATTAAATTGGACCAAACACTGCTGCTTGTTGTAGGAACTCTACATGACAAGATCGACAGTTGCCCTCTTTAAGCAGTCAGCCAAACGTCAGTAATCGTGGCTTTAAGTTTAACGTAGAGTTGATTAGGAAAAGGTAAAAAGAGGCCGTTTGCCGTCACAATAAAGCTGCAGCTCTAAAACTAGAGGGACAATGTCTCACCGTGTTTGTCGGTGTGAGAGAAGTACCCTTGACTTTGACCTTAACTCATTGAGTTTACCTCCAGGAGGCCCCAGAGGGGCGGGGGTGAATGAAAAGGTAAAAGTACTTGGTAGGTGTGGAGGGTCCCAGAGCCTGGTGGGGCGTAGGGTTGGCACGGCATGCTGGACATACTGAGGCGATACTGAAGCAGCGCCAGCTGTTCACCCGTAAACCACCAGGAAGGGGTGAGGGTGGAGGGGGTGGAGGAGGATGAGGAAGAGGAAAAACAAGGTGGAGGAGGAAGAAGAGGAGGAGGAACAACAGTGAAGAGAGAAAAAGTTGGAAGGAGGAAGAGGAGGAAGGTTTCCATGAGAACAGGAGAAAAAGAGGCAGAGAAAAAAGAAGAAGAAGAAAAATGCAACCAGACAGAAACAATCGTCCAAAAACATCAAGGAGGAAGGAAGCAGGAGACAAGAGAGGAGACAAACACAAAGAACATGTTGACTGTGGGAACAAAACGCCGTGACCGCTGAGGGACGATGAAGAAGAGACGTCTCCTGCAGTCCAGACGGACAGCGACGTGGACGGAGGGATGGGAATCATTTCAACACGGGACCAAACAGACGTAACTAATCAATAATCACTAATCAATTATCAATAATCAGTAATCACTAATCAATTATCACTAATCAATAATCACTAATCAATAATCAGTAATCACTAATCAATTATCACTAATCAATAATCAATCAGTAATCAATACTCCACCTTGTATCCAGATGGGTGGATATGATTCCCATCCCTCATGTTTAACATCATTAACAGAGTCAACTCACAACTGGAAGGTTTCGTTTTACGTGATGATAAAACTGTTGTGCTCTGGTAAATTTCCAGAAATTTTCCATGGGAAGTTAAGCTGGGTAATTTTAAAAATCAGAAACTTTCCATGGGAATTATGGAGGTTTATGGGAATTAACTGGAAATTGGGAGTAATTTAGTAATTGGGGGTAAGCTCTGGGTCCAGAGTTCTAGAAATCACCTGTGCAGGTAGGGGGGCGTGGCCTCAATAGACCCGCAGTAAACAGTGTGCTATGTGCATGAGTGATTGAGGAGTAGCAGATCTGGTTGTTTTAGTCAAGATCATGCTAAAATATATTTTCCCCAACTGTATTTAAATTCCCTGTTAAAGGGCCAACCTTCAATTGTGTAAATTCCCAGTTTATTCCCATTTATTCCCATAAATTCCACTTACTTTCCAGGTTATTCCCATTTATTCTCCTTAATTCCCGTTTATTCCCCATAATTTCTGGTTATTTCCCGTTAATTCCCATGGAAAGTTTCCAATTTAGAAAATTCCTGGAATTTTGCAGCCCTAATGGTATCCTAATCCAGATTAAAGTGTAGATCTGAGAACGTCTCTCTTGGACAAACTCTTGCAGTTTGAGTGGACTCTTCACAGGATGGACACAGAACAACACGGTAACTCGACATAGTGTTAACGTGATCAAGGTGAGTCTTCGGTTCAGGTGAGGCCTGTGCGATGTGACCTCACAGAACCTCTTTGTATTTACATCTTTTATGTCACGAGGTGTGTGCAGTAACACATCCATGTTACTGTCTGCGGTCACACCTCACAGCCCCGTACAGGTGAGATACACTTAACGTTGATGCTGCAGGTCATTTAAAATCAGAACACAAAGAGCTGAAGGACTGTCGCACTGTTTCCTCTGCACACCTGAAGATGTCGCCTTGAGCTTGTTTTATGGCTCCAATAATCATGAGATTAATCAATAATTTAAAGTAACTACAGACGTCGATGCTGCTCCACAGATACTGAGGAAACTGTGTGTTTATACGGCGTCATGCAAACAGCTGAGGGTCAAAGCTGAAGAACTACAGACAGCATGTCAGAGGTGACGGAGACAAACAACACCAGCATAAAGACTCACTGTGATCGAGCAAATATCATATCAACAACATGTTCTTAATAACATATCTACTTTATTTATTTTATTTGTAAGCAGCCCACTGGATGATACTCTAAAGGTTTAAAGTAGAGTTGCAAATGCCGGGAATTTTCAAAGTTGGAAACTTCCCATGGGAATAAACCCGGAAAACTGAAGGTTGGCCCTTTAACAGGAACTTAAATATAGTTTGGGAAAATATATTTGATCATAATCTTGACTAAAACAACCAGATTTCATGCAGGTACACTTGAATATCTGCTATTCCTCAATCACATGCACATAACACACTGCTTACTGCAGGGCTGTTGAGGCCACGCCCCCTACCTGCACAGGTGATTTCTGTACCTGGACCACACTTTAGAGCCCAGAGCACACAGAGACTGTTGAAGACAAACATTTGAGCTTGTGGACTACATAATATTGTTTAATAAAATAATTCAGACTTGATAAAGTTCTGCTTACAAATAAATCTGTTGAGATGTTTTTTTATTGTTTTATTTTGCATGTCTGCTTATGACAAAACTAAATGTTTAGATTCATGTTTGGATATGATACACTTTGTTTAAATTACCCACCATTTACAGTGAATTCACATAAATTCCTGTGGAGTTTCCGATTTGGAATATTCCCAGTTTACGGAAATGTATCGGAAAGTTGCAACGCTAGTTTAAAGGATCTTCAGGCTGATAGCACAAACATCTTTAATTCACCTCCATGTTTTTAAGTCTAACCTCGATTCCAATAAAGTGTGTACACTTTGTAAAGTTAGCCTGGAGGACACGATGAAAAACATCTGTCAGAATATAAAATCATTCATGTTTTACAGTGTTCTGACTTTATTGGACCATCACGGCCTCTTTGGAGTCACTATAAAACCCTGATGAGATACTTTGATGTGGTTCAGGTCAACTTCTCTCTTAGTGAACCTCTACTGTCATTCACAGTCTGTTTCATTGAAGCTGAAGTTTCAAAATGGAGAATTCATTTAAAGGAAAATAACGGTTTATTTTGTCCTGTCGTATTTGTGATAATGTGACTTTATTGTTCATGTTGACGTTGCACTCGCCACCTCGGTTGTAGAGATTTGAGGAAACAAGGAATCAAGCTGAGGAACCTACACAGGAACGAGGCTCTAAACTCCAAACACACTTCATTTCTGTCGATCGAGGGAGCTTCTCTTCTACAGAGTCACAGAAACTTTCACCGTGTCATGGCTTTATGTTGGTGTTTCACATGCACCCAGCACACACAGAGCATGCAGACACATGGAGACGTGAACATGCAGCATGCGGAGGTCGTGGTGAAAGGAGGCAAAAGCACTACTGCAGGGAAACATGGCAGTTTTCTGAATGCAGCTCCTCGTTCCTTAAAGTTGCTTCTAACGTCGGAGCATGGACAAGAAAACTGATTCACGTCTGCAGCCCAAGGGTTATGGATAATATGTTGACATGTGGCTGCTTGCAGTGTGGACACAGTTATGTTATGAGGGAAGTCATCATCGAATAGTGACAAACATCTTTTAATCCTGATCTCACCTAAAACTGAAAAACATTGTGGAAACTCGAGCCTGCTCAGTTGGGATGTCCAGATTATCGGACAATATTCAGTATAAATATGAGACTGAGAGGTCAGGACCACACATTCTATTTGTTTATTAGCAGACCTTGACCTCTCTAATATGGCGACCGCACAGATGCAGAGCAGTGACATACAGCAGGCTGCCTTCCAGTCAAGCTGGAGCTCACAAAAACAGGGATTTATTGATCTTACATCGTGTCTAACTTTAGCGGATCAGGTCTGGAATTAATCTGCAGAAGCTCTGGTTCATGTTGGGACAAAACGTTTCTATAGAGCCACGACAAAGACCAAAATGTGTCCTACAACAGAGAAGCTAGGACTTATTTTACGCCTAGCAGTTCTTCAGCAAGGTTCAGTCTGGGGCAACTGGACTTGTTTGTAGATCCGTGAAGACGTTTCGCCTCTCATCCAAGAAGCTTCTTCAGTTCTGAGCCCGATGTTTGTTAGTGCTCCTTGTTGCTGTGATGACTGTCGTCAGAGTCGTTGATGGTCACCTGATGTTCGGTGTGAACGACTGTCATTCGGATCACCTGATGTTCGGTGTGAACGACCGTCGTTCGGATCACCTGATGTTCGGTGTGAACGACCATCATTCGGGTCACCTGATGTTCGGTGTGAACGACCGTCGTTCGGATCACCTGAGTTCGGGTGTGACTGATGGTCGTCAGTCACACTCTGACTCTAACGACAGTCATCACAACAACAAGGAGCACTAACAAACAACGGGCTGATCTATGATCTTTCCTAGTATGAATACTCAAGACCCCCACCTTCAGAGGAAACGTCTTCACGGATCTACAAACAGTCCAGTTGCCCCAGACTGAACCTTTTTGAAGAAAGATGACCTGGATGACTCAGAACCTTCATAGCAGTTATGATGTTACACCAGCTGCTACGTCAAAGCAACATGTGATCAGTATCAGCTGATATGACTCATAGATGATCAGGTTGATCTTAAAACACAGAACACACTATAAGAGTTGGACCGCCTGACTGTAGTACCATTTTTCTGATAGGACAGAGATGGTGGAGGTGTGGAGGGAGGTGGGTGGGGTTGTGGTCAGCAAGTCAACAGCCAGCAGTGCGATGCTGCGGTGCAGGGTGGAGGAAGGAGGGAGGTGGAGGAGTATTTCTCTTACCTTCACCTGAGGAGACTGAAGCTTCTGGTACATCTCCAACGAGTAGTGATGGAGCCAGATCTCCACGAACATCTAAACACACACAAACTCAGGTTAAGCCTCACACACAGTTCACACACCTTTCATTCATTTGACAGAGCACAGTACCTTGTGTGTGTGTGTGTTGTGTGTTACCTGTAAGAGTGTTTCAGACCTCCAGATCTCCTGAGCCGAGGGGTCGGCGTTGACCGAGGGTTGGTGGAATATGTGATGTTTGAGGAGACTCGGGCTGTGAACGCCGTAACCGGCAAAAGACACACTGGAGGACCTGTTGGAGTTAAAGGAGGAAGGTCTTTGCTGATAATCTTCAGACAGATTTGACTCCAACGGGTTCATTAAACTTTTCCTGCTGTGAGTACCTCGGTGACGGTGCAGTGACGGAGCCTCTGGAGTCGGAGAAAGGGGAAGGGGGCACACTTCCTTCACTGGGGAGGAAGTACTTTAGATAAGCGTCCACGAGCACAAAGTAGGCGCTGTCAGTGGAGCTTCCATGATGACCTTGAGGGTAGATCTGAAAACATAAGATGACGTCATGAAGCCAGTTTTATCTCCAACAGTCCATGACTTCACACAAACAGACAAGACGTAGAAGTATCAGCGAAAGGACAAACTGACCTTTGGCGTGATGAGACAGGAGGCGAAATTAAACATGAAGAATTCAAACGGATCTGCAGAACATTAAGGAAGAACTCAACGTGAACAGTGACGGGAAGTTTGTTTTATATGAACCCTCCTGAGTTTAGACAGCAAGTCTGTTCCGCACAAACGTCACAATACATTTGCAGACAACTCTAACATGGCGAGGTGGTGCAGGGACAACAATCTGGTGCTCAGTACCAACAAAACCAAAGAGCTGATTACAGACTTCAGAAAAAACAAGACGAACGTTCAGCTCCTTGTCATCGGCGTGGACTGTGTGGAGGGGCTCTCTGTCTTCAGGTTTCTGGGTGTGCACATGCAGGGGGACCTCAGCTGGAGCGCTAACACCACGGTAACACCACGGTAACACCACGGTAACACCACTACCGCTGCTCCACAGAGAGTGTCTTGACTTACTGCATCTGTGTATGGTTTGCAGCTGCCCCCCTCCTCTCCCTTAAACGTTGTTATGCGTTGCATAATGACAATAAAGATATTCTTTTCTAAAACAGCTGATTGGAGCTGAAATTATTAGTTCATTAACTGATTAACTAAACTAACGCTTCATTATCTCAATGATCGTCCAATGGGAAGATTTTCTGGATTTTTCCTCATGTGAGGTTTGAACTCTTGATTGGACAAAAGAAGACATTTTAGGACGTCGCCTTACAGGAACTGACTGTCAAATTATCTGCAGCTGTTTAACTGATCCATGAAATCTGCTGTGTGTAATGCAGGAGGAATGTTTGTGGTGTTACATTAGTGTCCTGTAACCTTTGTCAGCAGAGAGTAACAGATGAAACTGGTCTGAGCAAAGTCTAGAACTGTTTGACGATGTTTCAATTATTTAACACGTTAAAGAGATTTTAATGTAAAGGTTCTTTAATAAAGTTATCTGTTTAAGAGAGCAGCTGGAGAATTCAGTGAATCTGCAGTCTGTCCTCTCTGAAATCAAAACTTCCACATCAGCCAGACTCCCGTTCGTTCGTTCTTGGCCTGATCACCAGGATCAGAAAGCTAAATGAAGAAACTCGGAGAGATCAGCGTTTGTGTTGAAGGATACTGAGCGCGAGGTTCAGGGTGAGCAGACCGGACAGAGGGAACTGCAGCTTGTTGTGGAACAGAGGACAGTCAGGGAGGACTCCCTCCTGGATGCAGGCCTTCACGGGACCCTGTGAGAGACACCGAGGACGAGACATCAGGCTACAGAGTTTAACGCTGAAATAAACAAACACAAACGTGTCCAATGAGAATCCAAAGATCGTCTTACCGGCAGATAATTAACAGGAATCTCATATTTGTACTCTTCAGCTTGAAGCTTGTACACGAGCTTCATCATCGGCCCGCTGAGAAGAAACCAGAGAGAAAAACAACGTTTGATTTGATTCTTTCTCACACTCACACACACACACACACACACACACACACACACACACACACACACACGAAGGAAAGCTCGACCTCGGGTTCAGGAACTCCAGGACGATGTTGTACTCGTTGCTCCGCGAGTGCAGCAGTCGGAGGTTCCAGCCGGCGATGATGCCGTCCAGACTGCCAAACACACTCTCCACCATCCAGGGGAAGATGAGGTGCAGCTCCTACAGCCACACACACACACACACACAGAGGTAACACATGTTAACATGTTATTATGGTGACACAGAGCTGCACTGACATGTGGTGTGAGCGAGGAAGAAGGATGGGAGGAAAGACACGTGATGTAAGAGACTTGTCAGTTTAGAAACGGTGAAATAAATTAGACTTCTGTTATTCTGTTTATATATATGTATAAATATTTCTGTTAGCTCTGTTTGAAGGAGTCAGCTGTGGATCTTTGCTGCAGTTTATAGTCCAGTGTTGTCCTCACAGTGTTACAGTGCAGACAGGAAACACTGCGGCCTCATCCTTTCACTCAGTGAACAGCTGTTTGTATCTGGACTGCTTTGAGGATTGGAGTCATCAGTCGACACGTGCTATCTTTGCATTTGCAGCGTGGCAGGCTGTAAACTTCACACAGAGTCTCTGCGTGACAACAACCACAAAACTAACAGACGTTCTGTCAGTCAGTGAAGTCGGATAAAGATGGTGGCACGACGCCTCTGCTGCCGTCCACAGTGACGGACTTCAGCTGACAGCGCTGAACTTTCTGACTGTTTGCACGTCACAGATGAAGACAGTCTTTAAAACATCAGACGGACTCAAACGTACGCTGAAAATAAATAAAATCATTCAGAGTTGTCCAGACGACCATCCTGCTGCATCTTAACTGTTTTCTTTCAGACTCGTCAACTCGTCTCTAATCTGACACAGTAAACTCCAAAGACTGCAGTGTCACCACGACTCATTCAGCCTTTGATCGCGTCCAAAGTTTAAACTGTCCTTTGACGAGAAAGTGAAGACACTGAGTCACTTTGAGCCGCCGTCCTCGCAGCTGTCTCCTCGTCCACCGAGCATTAACCATAAAAGGTCAGCCGAGCCCGGCGGCGTCCGCTCGTCGACAAACAGCTGACTGAGTCCGCGGCGTTGTCTCGTGCACTGATCCGATGATCCGATCCTCATTTCTGTGCAGCGAGCTCGTTCAGACACTGTGAAGTGTTCAGATACAGCTGCCACACGGAGGCTGCACGTGTGCTTTCGTATCAATATCAGCTGTTGTTTTTATCAAACAAACGTATGAAACACGTCAGCACGTCGCGTTGTACCTGCACGACAACGGCTAACGTCTGAACATCGTCTCACAGCCTCACAGTGATCCACGTCCGGCTCTGAAACCTGCTGATGTTCGACAGCGACAGACGAGTTACCTTAGCAGGATAATCATCGATGATCTTCACCAGGTCTTGGCATCGCTGGATCAGAGTTTTGGTGGTCGAATCAGCTTTAAGGTTGGCCTGCAGAAACATCACAACACATTCATCAGTTTATATTAATAATAATAATAATAATAAACTTTATTCATACAGCACATAAAAATCTAAATCTTCTGTTATAAACGAGTGTGTGCGGCTCTGATCTCTTCAGGTCGGTGCACAGAGTCTCCCTCACTCACTCATTACAGACAGAGGACTTTATTTCAGCTCTCATATGATATCATATGATGCTAACGTGGAGAAACCATCAACCAACATTATGAAATGAAACCAGGTTTTATTTTTTAACATTTCAGAGCTGACATTTGGACCAGAACAACCAGGAAGGACACACTCAGACAGCCGCTCTGCACACACATGTAGCCGGTGTGAGTGTGATGTGATCCGGCTTCTTGATCTGAAGCCCCGGAGAGCTGAGGTCCAGCTGGTTCTGAATGATTAACAACAACCCTTTACTCTGCCGCATGCAGTGAACATGTTAGCTGTTAGCCGTGTTAGCTCCCTGTCAGACTCACCAGCAGGAAGCTGGGCTGCTGTAGTGTCGGAGCCGCCATGAAGTGTCTCCGTGTCCGTGTCCTGCTGTGTGAGCTTCACCTGGATCACACCTGCGGGGTTTGAAACACGCGCCAGACTTCTTCTTCTTCTTCTTTGAGTGACTCAGGCTAGCCTAGCCTAGCCTAGCATCGCTTAGCTCAGCTAGCCGCGGCTAACCGAGTGCAGCTAGCAGAGGGCTGACAGCAGCAGCGTGACGTCAAAAACACGCGAGGAACAAAGTTTAAATAAAGTTTAAAGTGTCAGCTGGACTCCTGAGAGCTGTCTGTGCCTCCTCCGCTCACACACACTCAACACGTACAGCTGCTTTACGCTAAACTGTCACTTTATAACGGACACACACACACACACACACCGAGAGCAGGCGGCAAGCAGCGGCGGCTTCTTCGGTGCTGGTCAATCGGTGACAGTCTCTGACTGCGCTGCGCGTTACAGCCCCCTGCAGGAGGACTGATGTACTACAGCATGCAGACACGATAGATAGATAGATAGATAGATAGATAGATAGATAGATAGATAGATAGATAGATAGATAGATAGATAGATAGATAGATAGATAGATAGATAGATAGATAGATAGATAGATAGATTTTGTGTCGCTGGCTCTGATGCTGCTGCCCCAACAGACGGCTGCAAAGAAGAGTCTGCTCTGTCTCTTCCTGTAGACAGCCTCAGTGTTGCATCTCCAGTCCAGTCTGTTATCCAGGTGCACACCCAAGTACTCGTAGTCCTGCACCACCTCCACCTCCTCACCCAGGATGGAAACTGTGCTCAGGTCAGACCTGAAGTCCACAATCACCTCCTTCATTTTAGCCACATTCAGGACAAGGTGGCTGCTCCCACACCACTACTACTACTACCACTACCACTACTACTACTACTACTACTACTACCACTACCACTACCACTACTACCACTACTACTACCACTACTACTACTACTACCACTACCACTACTACTACCACTACTACTACTACTACTACTACTACTACTACCACCACCACCACCACCACCACCACCACCACTACCACTACTACCTACCACTACTACTACTACTACTACTACTACTACTACTACCACTACTACTACCACTACCACTACTACTACTACTACTACTACTACTACCACTACTACTACTACCACTACCACTACCACTACCACTACTACTACTACTACTACCACTACTACTACTACTACTGCTACCACCACTGCCACTACTACTGCCACTACCACTACTACCACCACTACTACTACTACTGCCACTACTACCACTACCACTACTACTACTGCCACTACTGCCACCACTGCTACTACCACCACTACTGCTACTACTACTACTACTACTACCACCACCACCACCACTGCTACTGCCACTACTGCCACCACTACTACTACCACTACTACCACCACCACTACTACCACTGCCACTACTACCACTACTACTACTACTACTACTACTACTACCACTACTACCACTACTACTACCACCACCACCACTACTACTACCACTACTACTACTACTACTACCACTACTACCACCACACCACCACTACTACTACCACTACTACCACTACTACTACTACTACCACTACTACTACTACTACTACTACCACTACTACTACTACTACTACTACTACTACTACTACTACTACCACCTACCACTACTACTACTACACCACCACCACTTCTACTACCACTACTACCACTACTACTACTACTACTACCACTACTACTACTACTACCACCACCACCACCACTACCACTACTACTACTACTACTACTACCACCACACCACCACCACTACTACTACTACTACTACCACTACTACTACCACCACACCACCACCACTACTACTACTACTACTACCACTACTACTACTACCACTACTACTACCACTACTACTACTACACCACCACTACTACTACTACCACTACCACTACTACTACTACCACCACACCACTACTACTACTACTACTAATAATAATAATAATAATAATAATAATAATAAGACACAAATACACAAAGTGGATAAGAAATTACTCATAATAATAATAATATAGTTTCTAATAAAAATGCCACAATGCGACAGTCAAACACTCTAAATGTCTTTAACTCTGTAATATCAAAACCTTTTTAACATCGTGCTTTGTGTTATTAGGACGTCATGTTAATATTAGTAACCTCATATAATCATACAAACAAAGTCCTGTGAGTGACTGAAAGTGTTTTTATTCAGTTTATTCACATACAGTATGATTTCATCACTCAGTTCTTATTCGAAGCTTATCAGAGACGTGAAGTTAAAAAACAATATTTTATTTTATTTATGAGAAACACACGAGTTTATAGAAACACAGAAAGAAAACTATAAAAATAGAGTTCTTTGATATACATGGATGTGAATAATAATTATTAGTTACATGGCAGAATTAATAAGCTTTACATAAAACACGTGGTGTGTGTGTGTGTGCGTCTGTTCACATGAAGATCAGCATGTCAGGACATAAATACACGTAGAAAACACGTTACATGTGAAACACACGCAGGCAGACGTGTGGCAGTAAACTGGGCAAACACTTCAGTCTCGTGTCATTCATTTATATCGTTAATATACGTGAGATCCTGAAACATTTCCACCTGTCTGTTCACGATGAAGAGCGCCTCCTGGTGGAGGTCGTGATGCTGTCGTTAACCCTTTAATGACACTACATACTATTACAGGCTGTATACTGTTTTTATACATGCTGACAGGCTCAGAGAGTTTATGTTTTGTTGTAAGCTTTCATGCTTTCATGTGTTACATCACAGTAATCCCTGACTCTAAAAGTTTGACCATCGCTGGGACCGAAGGTCGAAAAATGACAAATATTGTTGAGAAAAACGGCCATACTAGAAAAAGGTTGCATGTTTATAAATTTAGAACGTCTAAATTAAAGTAAAAAGTCTGAAAAGACTCTCTAAAACTACAAGTCTTAACTCGGCGCGGTTAACTAATGCGGATATTGTGGCAAAAAAAAAAAGCAACAAACGGTAGTTTGAACTTCACGTAAACCAAAATGTGTCAGACGGGCAGAAACACTCACAACACACTCTCATTCTGAGGTGTGTGTCAGGAGCTCTTACAGAAAAATCACATTAATTTCCAGGGTCAAGGCTCGAGCCTTGAACTCCTGTCTGGAGACACCCTGGGTGCACATCTCTTGGGGTGTTACTACAATTCAGAGAGCATCACAAATGTTGGATGTTACTCGGACACTAAGTTTGCAGTCACCAGAAGCTGCAGTTACACAGTAGAACATCTAGAGTGCGCCCTACTCCTGCTAATAGAAGGTATTTGTCTGTATATTCTCGGTAAGTACTGCGTATTCTTTTGTTTTGTGGTAGTTCAGACACCGCCACGATGTGCAGTCCGCGTTCTGTAATGTTTGCCACGCAGCAACACGTCAAGCAGGAGAGGAGATGTGCAGTCATCTGTAGAAAGATGCACAGTAGACTAGCACACACACGTGGAGCACATGTAAACTGACGTGATTCTGCACACGTGGTTCTTCTGTGAGGGTCAAAATGTTTCATGTTTCTTATTTTAGCTGAAGCTCGGAGCGTCTAAAAACATTCTGAATGTTGCTAATAAAACATTAACTGTGTCTAAATATCAAAATATTCATCATGAGGATACACTACTCTCTTCTGTTCAGTCTTTAATGCTAAGTATAGTCGGTGTCTTCACCCGTTGGTGTTATTTAAACTGTTCCTCGTCCTCCAGGATCTGTTGTCCACAGGCAGTCTCTGTGTCCTCCAGCGGGGGGACTAGAGGGGGACCTCGGGCGGGTTGTTCCTCCTCACCCGGGCTTTCCTGCTCTCCTGTTTCAGCTTCAGTGTGCGGAGTTTCTGCTGCCGGCGCTTCTCGCGGTACCACAGCTGCTCGCAGTACTCGTCCACGCTCAGACTGTTGGTGTCCACCATCTGCAGGTCTTTGTAGCTCTTCACAGGAAGCTGCTGAGGATGCTGGGACAGCCACGAGTTCCTGTGTCCCGGCAGCGGAGGCGGTTGTTGGTGAAGATGATGTTGATGAGGGGGTCCGGACTGACCGAGAAACCCGGCAACCCCGGCTGAGCCGAGCTTCCCGACGACTGCGGGGCCCGGGTGGTTCGGGCTGTGCTTCTGCTGGTAGCGGGTCGGATGGAGGCTGTCGTTGGGGATGACGTGGACGCGGTATCGGACCAGGACTTGGCTGTAGGAGTGCTCGTGGCTGGAGCAGGTGTAGAGGCCTGAATCAGACATCTCCAAGTGCTGAATCAGCAAACCTCGCTTCATGTGGAGGAGGCGGTCATCGCCCTGAGAGAGCTGAGAGACAAAACGACAGACGAGGAGGTGATACAGACGCAGACTTTGTTTTTCAATGCTGAGAAGAGGAATGTTGAATCAGTGTTGGTCTGCTATCTGGCTCACCTCTCTGCTTTCATGCGTCTGACTGACAGTCTGCTGCTGCTGCTGGTTCTCCGAGCGCTGCATCGCCCACCTGAGCTCGGCCTGCGGCAACCGAGGCTGGGCGCACTCCAGGAAGGTGGAATTTCCCTCCACGCCGTACACCGACTTCACCTCCACAGAGTCCGAGTCTGAAGAAACAGAAATATATATTCAGCACATCACGTGACGACAGACGGAAAACATTGACACAACATTTCATCCTGCAGAGAACCTGCAGTTACAGAGTACAACCTCTAGAGGGCGCACTACTTCTGCTGATAGAAGGTGTTTTCCTGTATTTTCTGTCAGTACTGTGAGTTTTGTTTAAGTTACTGCAGTATCAGTCCATAAAAAGTCTAGTAAACAGTGAAAACGTGCTCAGGACTTTGGATTAAAACAGATATCACCATCAAACTTCCACAGCTGATCACTCACATTAAGACGATTATTTTATGTATTTACATGTTCTCTGAGATTTGGCGTTTAAATATGCAAATGAGGCATTATCTCATTAAAAATACACACGTTTTCATACATTTCCAGAATATGAATGTAACATAAATCCAGGTTCAAACTTCTTGTTGACATGTTGGAGTCAAAGTTTCTCTTTTTATCACCGTCAACAACCATAAAAAAAAAAATCAACGCTCTCTGTGTTTTTATTAATCAAATGTTGCATAAATCAGACTCTGAATGACCTGTGAGCGAAGCTCTCTGTAACAGGAGACAAACTGTAAGGTTTGGTGGATGTACGAGCTGCTGGAGTTCAGATCTGTCTCAGAGAAACCGACCTTTGAAGATCTGGACTGTAACGTTCAGAGATCACCGTGAAACTTCAGCTATACTCACATTAAGACAATTATTATTTATTGTATTACACGTTTTCTGAAGTTTCATGTTTAGATATGCAGATGAGGCGCTAATGTAACTTTTAGTGAGTTCTGCAGACACAAACGGTCAAAGTGACGTCAGACAAACAGAAATTTGGATTTTTTTCTTTCTACTAGTCTGAAAAAACATATTGTGAAAGAAAACATTGACCCGTGCATGAAAACACGTCGTGTCGTCAAACACAGTCGAGGATTTATGCAGATCTGTGGCGGAGCCAGCAGACTGACCGTCCCGTCCCGCTCTGACGCTTTACATTCCATCCCTGCGATGGCACTTCAAAATAAGTGTGTGTGTGTGTGTGTGTGTGTGTGTGTGTGTGTGTGAAATCCTCCGAGCACAGACGAACCACGCCGGTTGGTCGGCCGCCCGTTACGTAACCGCCGTCAGGACAATTGTACAAACAGAAACAGTTCATTCACATCAGACGGAGGAAATCCTTACCGTCCTCTGTGATTGGACACTGACTCCAGGGGTCTCCGTACTTTACATCCTGTCTCCGAGCCCGCCTGACACACACACACACACACACACACACACACACACACACACACACACACACACACATTTAGAATATATGTGTTAAATAAACAATAAATTATTGTCTGTAACAGTTACAGTAAACAGCAGCAGATAACGCAGCTGCCTTTAGATAAAGTCGTATAACAGCATTAAATCCTCCTCCTCCTCCCTCCTCCTCCCTTCTCCTCCTCCTCCCTCCTCCTCCCTCCTCCTCCTCCTCCTCCTCCTCAGGGCTGAAAATATGAAGCTACTGTGATCATGAATGAGGAAACACGGAGCGTGAACAGACTATGAAAACACAGCGTGTTGTTTCAGTCATGGTAAAAATCGTTGTCATGTCTCTTTCTGTTGGTCTCTGACCCTGCACCTCCACCACCTCCTCCTCCTCCTCCTCCTCCTCCTCCTCTTCAGGGACGTTGTCTGTCATGGAGTTGACTCACTAAGTGACATATTTTATGGATGTTTCATGCAGAACGATAACAGAAGAGAACAGCTGATAACAAACAATGAACAATAAGCCCTGAACGCCTCGTGACTCCTCATGAGGCTTTGGCGACCTCTAGTAGGAGCCGGGACCCTCAGGTTGGGAACCAGAGCTTTATTAGACTGAAACACATCTGAAGGTCAAACTCTGTGGCCGTGAAGTGAAGCCAAAAACTGCAGTTCCTCTTGTCGTCCACTTGAGTCAGTCTCCATAAGTCCCCATGTTCAAATGTTTACAGCCTGGTACAAGCTCATTTTCTGGATAAAGCCATCGACCCTCGTGTGTCCTCCCTCCGTGTTCGTTACCTCTTGCTGGTGGGGAAGAACCTGGAGCAGGTCTGTCCGTCCCAGGAGCAGTACGGGTCTCGGGCCAGGCAGCACTCGGCGCAGTCGGTCCCGTATAACTCACACCTCTGGAGGCCCAGCTGGGCCACGCCGAGCTCACCGGACACGTACAGCTGTTGCTGTGGAGCAGAAAGAAGAAAAAACATTTCATTACATTTTTGTGCGTTCATCATCCGTCCTACTACTGTCACAGAGAGGAAACATGACAGAGAATCATGGGAGTTTAAGTCCTCTGGCTTTGGAGCTGCAGATCCATCAAAGAAACGTGGTCAACTCCCACAAGAACGTCTTTCTGTTGATTCATCGATGAGTATCTCAACAAAAATGTAGTTTGACTTGTCCCAGTTTTGTTGTTGACTTACTAAAAACTTCTTTAAGAGTCAAACGGTCCATTTTTATTCTTTTTTGATGTTTTAAACTGAAGTTTACTCCTTTACGTACCCTCTTGGTCGACAGCTCCATGCTCAGGATGGGAGAAGGAGTCTGCAGGAGAAAACAGGAGAACACGGATGAATTTGAACAGTTGGACATTCAAAAGTTTAGAGAAGGTCAAATGAAGTATATCCTGAACTTTTTGTGACGTTTTTATACACAGAGCTTAAAGGTGCAGTGTGTCAGATTTGTAAGGCAGACGTGTGACTTCAATGTTCGCTACGTCACAACTGGTTTCCTGTTTTTTTCAAAGTCCTTTTGAATTTTGACGTTTCTGATGAGATACTTCAAAATGCATCAAAACACGTTGATGGAAACACGACTTCAGTTTGATTTCAAAATAAAAGGCCCCATATAACTTCCTGTGAAGCACAGAAACTACACCTGGAATAACATGAAGAAGACGGATGGCTTAAAAACTGAAAACTGATATTTCAGCCTCGCGGAGGTGAAGGGATCCGTTAAACGCCACGGCAGCTCCTGAGATTACAAATCTAATGAGTGTCTTTCTTCCTTCAGAGGACTGAATTACCCTCAGCTCCATTTTCTCCGGCTCACTGACTCGTTTCAGCGCTGCACAAAGGGAGTAAATGACCCCTGACCACCACTCTGAGCTGAGAGATGAAGAAAGAGGTATCTGTACGGTGATCTGACTCTCCCGTGTCGTGTCACGGCCGACAAACTGACCGACCGTTCAAAATTTGAAATCCGGCCGGGGCTCAAAGCCGCCGTCCGCTGGCTCCAGGTCAGCCGTCAGCTGACAGCAAACTGAAACAAACACTGCAGTTTATCAAATGTTTGTGTCAGCTGGTGGAAGTGGCCCACTTCCTGTTTTAATGAGTAAATAACAAAGAGCATCCTGTTTGTTTGTTTGTGTCCGTGTTCTGTCTTTCTTCCTTCCCTTCACCTGCGCTCTGTTTTTAAAGCTTCCTGATCTTTCTTTCTTTCTTTCCTCACATCATCACGTCTTTTAATTCATCTCCTCTGTCCTCCTCGCTCCTCCTCGCTCCTCTCTCTCTCCTCCTCTTCCCCATCAGCTTATTTACACAGAGGACCTTGGGAAAAATGTGCCCTGCTATCTGTTTTTCTGTTTAGTGGAGTTCTTCCAGACAAATATGTTCCATTGGAAACTTCACGCGAGGATGGGCACGAGAAAACAAGTTTCTGGTTTTGGCCATAAAAGTCCAGATTCTGAGGGATGATGGGAACAGACAACAGCACTGTGTTTGCTGTGATTCAGGTAAAGTTTGATGAGGATGCTGCATCATATGAAAAGTTAACTAATTAACGTTGTTATGTTGATCTTTATTGATCTTTATTGATCACCTGGAAGACAGTCAGCTCCTCCAGAATGATTTCCTCGGTGTCCCAGTTGTCTCTGATGACCGACACGGCCTTCACCACCTTCCCGTCATCTGGAACAAAAACAGAAACACACGATGATTTTGGCTTTGAACCAAATATTTTATTTATCATTATATTATAATTTGCAAAAGTAGATAAATACATAAATAAAATTTGATCTTACAAATGTTCTAATAAATAAACTTCATGAAGTGAACAAACAGAAATATCAGAGGACGATCGATGCTTTAAAGCTCAGCAGTAAACGAACTGAAATAATCTGTCTTTAACAACAGTGGAAACATTCATTAGTCTGACCTCTGATCCAAACACAACCATCTGTTGACCTCTTTACTCAAACGAAGAAAGCCAAACAGCTGAAGTATCTCTGACTGAACATGAGATCCTTCTTTAACTGCAAACAAACAATGTTTATTCCATGAAATTATGGTGTGCAGACTTTAGTTTGCACCTTCAAATAAAACTTAGAACTTCATTTTATCTCCTTTTATCTCCTTCATTTTATTGTTTGATACATTTTTTAGTGGTTTATTGGAAACAGCCTGTGAAGACAAATAACAGCAGAACACTAAACAAATAAAAATGTTGCTTATTTTGGCGTCACGTTTCATTTTTTTCTGTCAGACACAATTTTTCCATTTTTCTGTGGATTAAATTTCCTGAACGTTTTCCCTGGAACGTTGGCTTCATACCAGCGTGTTGATCATGAGCAGATTGTTTCTGCCTGATATCTGCGCTGCAAAGGCGCGTCACAGAAAAAGTTGTTCTGGCCTCGAACGTCAAGTTCAACTGAAATGTCACAAAGTGTGATCGGTGAGTTTAAAATGGACGCTGCACACGCGACATGAAAACACCACGAGGACGTATTTCAAGACTTTCTATAGGGGTAACCATAGCAACGGAGGAATCCAGGAACTAAACGTAACACAATGTAAAAAAAAAAAAAAACTTCAGGGAGGATTTACTGCAGACACACACACACATGCATAAACACACACACACACCGGCTGTTACAGTGAAGCTACACACTGTTTGTAAGCACACTGTAATGGAGCACAAACAGACACACACACACACACACACACACACACACACACACACACACACACACACACACAGTCAAGATGCTCCCAGGAACCTCATAAACCTCGGAGAACCCACTGTGGGAAACCTCATGTGTGTGTGTGTGTGTGTGTGTTTACGGCTATGTGAGTACTAAACTGAGACTATTACATGCTGTGTGTGTGTGTGTGTGTGTGTGTGTGTGTGTGTGTGTGTGTGTGTGGGATGAGTCTGTCATACAAGCCTACCCTACATGGACTAATGATGAACGTGATGTCCTTTGTAACATTTCTTTTTAGAGTCTGACAGCAGGCCAGCGTTTCTTCTTCTCCTTCTTCTCTGAGTCTCGACCCAATAAGGCAAAAAAAAATAAACGTGAAGAAGCCACAAATCAACAAGTCCTAAAAGAGACGACAACGTTGAACATCTTTATAAATATTTGTGCACCACACAAGCTCATCGATAAATATCTCCTAAATATGCAGGATCTCACCCGTAAAAACACAGAACAGTGTTTAACTGACATTGTTCACTGTTCTGTCAGATCTATGATCAAACTATCACTGACAAACATCTTTTATGGACAGATATCTGTAGGCATGATGCTACAAGAGGACCAGCATGAGGCTAAGCAAAGTACTGCTATGGACTGAGGCAGCATCAAAATCAGTGTACACTCTATTTTGAATATTTTACTTTGCCTGCTTGAAGCCTTTATATCGATGTTTTATCAGCACTGAGATGTAGGAAATTATCTCCCATCCAATCTTTATAGTCGAGGCAGTAAGTTAAAGTTTTTGGCTTAAATGCAACGTATAATCGAACATTGTCTGCATAAGCTTTGATAATCTATGTAACTTCTATAAGATGACCAAAGTTAAAGCTGTTAATAAGGATGAATATGCACTTAAAACTGAATTAGAAAGCATGACCTCAGAGAAATCTAAAGAATCTGTATTGGTGATCACTGAGGACACGCTAACAATAATTATAGAGGATTTAGAAATGTTCTGCTGAGGCAGGTCGATAAGGAGTTACAATACTTTGAATGCGATAAAATAAAGGCGTGAATTATCACTTCCATCTCCACTTCAGATACAGTACAGCTTTGCAGCTGGAAAAACAGGAATGAATCAAACACTTGACAAGTTGGTCCAGATTCAGAACCATGTCCATAGACACAACTGAACTTTGTAGGGAGGATTTAACAGAAGAGGAAAGAGAGCCGACACCTTCCATCAACTCTGCACAAAGTCTTGGATCAGAAAGAAAACCTTGTGTTTTGTCAGCACTGAGATGTAGGAAATGATCTGCCATCCAATCCTTATAGAGTTTAGGCAGTCAGTTACAATTTTAGGCTTAAATGCAACATATAATCGAACATCGTCTGCATACGCTTTGATAATCTGTGTAACTTCTCTAAGATGACAAAAGTTAAAACACGTAATAAGGATGAATATATGCTTAAAACTGAATTAGAAAGCCTCAACAGCATGAGCTCAGAGAAATCTGAATTATCTGTATTGGTGGCCACTGAGGACACGCTAAGATAAACCAGAGATGTTCTGCTGAGGCATATGAAGAGGGAGTAACAATAGTCTGAATGAAATAAGGGCATGAATTATCACTTCCATCTCCACTTCAGACACAATGGACCTGAGCTTTGCAGCTGGAAAAACAGGAATTAAACAAACACTTGACAAGTTGGGCCAGATTCAGAACCATGTCCTTAGACACACCTGTTTCGTAGGGAGGCTTTAACATAAGAGGAAAGAGAGCTGAGACCTTCCGTCACCTCAAAGCCAAGAAAACCTTTTTGTTTTGTCAGCACTGAGATGTAGGAAATGTTCTGCCATCCAATCTTTATAGAGTTCAGGCAGTCAGTTACAATTTCAGGCTTTAATGCAATGTATAATTGAACATCGTCTGCATACGCTTTGATAATCTGTGTAACTTCTCTAAGATGACAAACTGAAACTGAATTTAGAAAGCCACTACTCAACTGCATGACCTCAGAGAAACCTGAAGACTTCTTAAAGTATATTTTATATTTAGAGTAAACCATCCTGACGGTAGCACGTGGATAAGCACTGTGATATATAAAAAGAGGGGCACTATCTTTCCTAACAAACGCCGACTAAATAAAATTAGCAGACGAGTCAGAAGACCCGTTCTGCTCGTATAACGTGAAAATCAGAGCACTTGAAAGAGCACAAAGAGCATTTATCAGCAGGTAAGTGTGCAGTTGATGGGGAGATGAGAGATGTTGGAGAGGAATCCACTTAGAGGAGACATATGGAGCCGTCCGACCACCTCTGGCCCCTCGGCCTGTCACCAGCAGTTTAATAACCTCCACCATTTATCACACACACACACAGGATCACCATTACCTACATACAGCTTCAGGCCTTTTATGAACACACACACACACACTTACAAAGAGCAGACACACTCAAGAACCCATTCACCCGCTCAGAAGTGTTGCTTCAGGATAAAACAGTAAACTTTCCCACCTTCAGAGTTACTTTAAAAAGATAATGAATGGATGCAGAATGTCTACACACAACAAATGAACAAATGAACCGCACTCCGTCATTCTCTGTGACACTTTAATGACGTGGTTTGCTTCAAATATGAAGCTGTCGAAAGATTTTTTAACTTGTTTCTTTTTCTTGTCTGGATTTTTTCCCCTGTTGGTTTTTTACTCGACTGACCTGCCGTCAGTTTGCACCTTTCGTGTATTTCTGCTACGTTTAAGTCACAGAGCGTCGAAAAAAAATTATTACCTGCCGATTTTTGAAAAACCCAGAAGGTTTCTCAAGGTATTTAAGGTATTTCCTAAATCCTGAAAGACTCTTTAAACCATTATTTTGTTTTTTTGCAGTTTCCACCCTCCATGTCTTCTCCCACCACATCTATCAGCATTAACCCTTTGCTCTGTCCTCTGTATAGTTTCTTTTAAATCTCTTCATTTTTATGAGAAAGCATTTGTCAGTTTGCCTCCATGCCGTCCTGTACGTCTCCATCTGTTTTCTTTTGTTCACTCATGCTTCACTTTGTGTTTTCAGTCTTTTAGTTCTCTGTCCAACATGTTCATCTGTTTTTATTTCCCTTGAAACAACAAGAAATGAAGCTCATTATAATCTCTCTCTTTCACCAGGCCTCTGTTATTCCTTCCTTCATCCCACATTCCCAGGCAGTTTGACTGATTTGTCGCGGATCATAAATTGTACCAACCGTGCACGCGCTTTCACTGCTTTCAACAACGAATGTTTTAAGTCATTTTAATTTTGTCTTTTACCTTTTACAGTTGGTACACCTGCAGTTTTCACCATGAACCGTGAAAATCGACTCCCTCCCTGTCCGCCCTCCCTGTCCTCCCTCCTCACCTGTTCCCAGGTGTAAGACGTCATAATGTCCGTCCTCAGCGTCCACCCTGTCCACCACGACCCTCTTCAGCATGTAGGCGGCGTTGACTTTGGTCAGGATGGGTTTGCCGCCCAGAGGCAGGACGGGCTCCCACATCAGCTGGTGCTGCCGCATGAAGCTCACCACCTCGTCCGGGAAGTCCTTGGTGGACTTGTGGAGAGCGTCGTACGTCTCGCTGGGACACTGATGGACAAGAAGAGAATCTTTATCAGCATGAAAGGTGTCGAGGCGATGGCCATGAGGGTGCAAGCAGGTGCTAAAGGAGGGCGACAGCACTCGGTGAAACAGTTTGTTAACTCAGGTTGTTTCGGAATAAGAAGAACTTTGTTACAGAAACACGTCGAGCACTCGAGAAGATCTTTAAAAGTGAGTTTATCTGATGAGATATAAAAGAGGAACATCAGAGCATGAACTATTCTGTGGTTTGTCTGAACTTTCTTCTTGATCTCTAAAAACTTTAAAACAATTTGAGAAGTATAAATCAGTGATTAGTTGAATTATTTCCAACACATGTTCACACTAAAGACGGTTAACCTGTGAGTTTGTTTTATGGGGTGTCAGTTGAGCCAAAAATGTTTGGAACAAACTGAAATACTTTGAGTCATCCAAAGTACAAAAACTCATGTGTGAGCTGAAGATTCACGACTTTTTAAAGGTTTTATATGATTAACAGAACTGAAATATTAAAAAATGAGAGATAAAAGAAGAAGAAGTCAGCAGAGGAGGAACAGAGAGTGACGTCGGGGAGGAGATATTTAAAGATGTGAAGATTGATGAACAATTCTGGTCAACAACATGGTGAATTCCCCATCGGGGACAATGAAATAACACCTGACGCACTCAAACACTCAAACCTCGGCCGTCCTGACAGGTTGAGCTTTCCCAGAGGAGTTCAGTTTAAGCCTCTCACAGCTTCATCGGCTCGTTGTCATGAGCCTGATCTCACAGGAAACTCACACAAACATAAATACCAACCTGTCGACACCAGATTTACAAAGAGTTAAAGACTGTGAGCTTCAAGTGACCAACACCTCATACTGTCCAGGCTATGGAGGCCCAAGAATAAATACAGAAATATTGATGTTAATTCACCAAAAAGTGGTCTAGTGGTGTACCTGCTGATTGCAACCACCTCATGCAAAGAAAAATTATGGTGGCCATGAAATGTGTAAAATGCAGCGTATAGAGCCGGTGTTCAGTTTGTCCATTCTGGGCTCCTGTAGAAACGTTTCACTCATTGTAACATAAACAAACATTTTTATAGAATATGATAAAAGAAAGTCTGTTTTTTGTCAGTTGTAGTTGTGGGAGTACTTCAGTCTGTGTGTACTCACAGTGCCAGGTCTCGGGTATGGGATGCGGCCTTTGTACTCCACCCAGCGATAGTCTGGACCTTCTTTATGAGCAAAAGGTCCGTTGAACACAGCACGGATGGAGGCCATGGAGTACACACACACTGCTGAACCACGAAATATAGAGCTGCAGCAAGGAGGGACGGATAGGAGATGAGGGAATGAACAAGGAGAGGAGAGGAGAGGAGAGGAGAGGAGAGGAGAGGAAACAGAGGTGGGAGTGTTTTATTACAACAGGGTTACAATAACACCACCAGCTGGGCCTCTTCACCTTTGACCCTGACACCCACCCACGCCTGACCTCTGACCCTCTATCCCGCTGGGTGTGCACGTGTCAGCCTGTTGGAGTGTGCATGTGAAGGTGGAGGAGATCCTCCCTAAACTAACGATTTCTTTCCAAAAAAACAAACAAACTCCAACAAAAGATGAAGAAATAACAGAAAATTTCTCCACGAGCCGGGCCTGTAAACCTACAGCTGTCAGCGGTTTACTTCACTGTCCATCATAAACTCTGTAAATCACAGAGAGTTGAGGCGGAGCAGCCGGAGGACATCAGAGGGAAAACCAGAAAACATTTTCTCCATAAAATATGATCCAGTTTCACCAGAATCAGTGAAATAGTTGGTGGTGTGTGTGATTGTACACGTAATCTGTTATTTTTTACGGTAGTTTCTGGTCACTTTGCCTCGCCTTCAAACAGACAATCACCCCATCAGTACACATATAGTATGCGTATTCACAGAATCACAGTAAATATGTTGGTATGCTGATGTGTGACCTTGTACAACAGCCTGTAGTGTCTCTGCTGCGACTCAAGAGAAGATTTTCAAACCACCTGTCTTCATTTTCCAGCTCAGATGAAGACGAAGATGAAACGCTCCCTTCTGTTGTCTTTTTAAAAACTGATTTTCTTCCAATATTTCGCGTGTTTGAAGAAACACAGCAGAACAAGAAGTGTTTTTCATTTACAGTAGATTAAAAGTCTTTGTTTGGATTTGTTTGATCAGTCTGCCATGAGAAAACATTCAGGGTTTAAATCTACTTATATTGTGGCCTCTCTTTGTGGTGGACAATACAACACCACCAACTATTTCACTGATTTTGGTGAAACTGGATCATATTTTATGGAGAAAATGTTTGAGCTGGTGTCATGCCAGAACCGGAGCTGGGCAAGCAGTAATACTAACGGGGCAGGAGACCTTAAATGTTCAGTTCTGGGATTTACAATGCAACTTTAATGCACCTTCTCTACGATGATGTGCATATTCTGTTACAGTACTGAACACGTTCTCACCTGGATGTACTGAAGACTCCGTAGATTGTCGGGTTTTGAGGGTCCTTGGTCTCCAGAACAAAGATGTCCTCTGGAAAAACATGAAGACATTTTTAGAATAAGTTCATCTGAATCTGAAGACGTGTCCCTGTCAGACATTTTGTCTCTAGTTTTCAGTGTTTGTACTGTTCAGACTAACTGGAAATTTCTCTGCTCTCTCTGCCAGATGAGCTCAGAGAATGATTCAAACAGAGTTTACAGCTCTGTCATCTGAAGTGAGAACAGACGAGGGAGGAGGACAGAGGGAAGGAAAGGAAAGGAGGGGACACTGCTCACTTGTCAAAGTTGAGGAAGATGAAGTGAAGATGCAGGGACGTGATATCAAAGGTCACAGAGGAGATAAGGAAGGAAAAGGAGGGAAGTGTTACCGAGCTCATCGAACTGCGTGTCGACTCCGGACGGACCCGGGACAGAACAGACCAGCCGGGCTTTGAGGAACGTGGTCCAACGGTTGATCAGACTCCTCTTCCCGCCGACGTCATTCTGGACGGAGGCAGAGGAAGAGAGAGGTGGAAGTATCACAGATAAAGACAGGGTGGAGAAACAAAGGGAACATTACAGATAAAAATATGAAAGTTTGAGGTTACTTTAAGTCCATAACCAGAAATAATCGACACTTTCTCCGTTTTCTACCTTGCAGACTCGAGCCACTCGGCTGTACACCCTCTTGTCCCACTGTCCGGCCTCCACCGCCCTCTCCTTGAAGAAGAAGTAGACCTTGTCGTCGTCTGGACTGTGAGTGTCGGGGATGGAGAAGGAGCCCACGAACTCCGGCTCTGAGAGCGAGACGGGAGAGTGTTAGTGATCGGTTTAATTCTGAGAGAGGAGGACAAAAACACTTTACTTTCACTCTTGAAGGTGAAAAATGTAAAAACTGTCATCACTCTGAACACTAGCCCGCCTTCTGGACTCAAAAGACAGATTTAGACCCCAAGGAGGAGTCAGTACTGCGGGGGATGCTGTCGAAATCATGCTCCAAACAAAGTGGGCATCATATCAACTGCTGCTAACGGTAGCTGCTGTTAGATAGTTAGTTGTGCAACTACCAGGAGCACCAGGTGCAATGAGGCGGAGGTGGTTTTCAGGCCCAGGGTTGGGCAGCTACAGCAGGGGAATGCTGGCAGGGAGTGGTGCCAGACTGAGCACCAGAACCAGAGCTGGGTGAGTGGGCAACAGAACCGGGCTCAGCAGCCTCCAGGACACATTGAGGCTAGTTTGGCGACAGGGAATACAGTCCCATGGTGATTCATGGCAGCTCCGACCAGGACATGGCACCGTGGTACCAGGAGAGAAACCCGGTGAGAAACTAGCTCGGTGTTGTTGGACTCTACAGTGACTCACTATCACCTCTTTGGGTACAAACTGGATCTTCTCACCGTTGAGCCAGTTGTGATCGTAGGCCTCAGTCCGGATGTAATGTTGACTGCTGCCCTGCACAGACGTACGGAAGATGGCAGCGTTGGCTCCCATGAAGTCGACGGAGGTGCCTGCATAAAGTTCACCGTCTAAAGACAGAAAGAAACTTTGTTAGATGTTGGGCTCCCTGTTCTGTTTGTCTCTTATCGAAGTTTGAAGACTCGTGCTGTAGATGAATCTGCTGACCTCCTCCACCACCACCTCCACCTCCTCCACCCCCCACGGGGGCGGTGGAGGAGGTGGAGGTGGTGGTGGAGGAGGTCTTTGTCTGCAGGATCCAAATGCAGTCGATGCGTTTTATCTCCATAATGTCACTCGGGGCAACAGATGCTGACATCAGCGTGTAAATAAGTGAAACGGACCACACACACATACACACACACACACACACACACACACTCTCTCTGCAGCCAGCAGTGAGACAGTGGAGGGATTGTACGCTGTTAGCGACAGCACATCGCGGACACGACAGGAGATGATTTAAGTGTCCACTGATGTGCGAGTGTGGGTGGACTGGATGAGACCTACCGGTCAGTCTGGCCGTGAACGGCTCTCTGGGACTGAAGGGACATTTTCCTCTGCCGGACTCGAACACGTGAGACAGCGTGAACGATGGTTCCTACCAGAGAGAGAGAGAGAGAGAGACCACACACAAACACAATGACAACAAACTGCTGGAGGACGAGGAGACTGACTCTGTGTCTGTCATTCATACGGCACTAACATTCCTGATGGACATTAAACTGCTGCCAACTGTAGCTGCTGTTAGCTAATGTTAACTCAGTTTGTTAGCTGCTGTTAGCTTATGTTAGCTGGAGCAGTGAGCTTGACTTGAGTCTCTATAATATAAGAAACAAATGCAACCTAAAGTTATGATGAATAAATTCATATTAAACTAGATGTATAGACTTAAATAAACAAACACATGAATGTGTGTTTACCTCTGTGTTGTGTCCTAAGTGCAGGTATGTACACTGTGGATGGAAGGCTCCGGTACCACAGGCATAAACGTGGGTCTTATTGAACGGCTGCAGCAGCCGCACAAAGTTAGCACAGTCTGTCTGTAATAATAAAACACAATAAAATATGTCAACATTTTGTTTTAATGTTCTATTTTTTAATCATGTAGCAACAATGCAGACATCAACGATCATCTGTGAGACACTACAGGTGAATATGGTCACAAACTGACCAGTACATGGAAGATAAATGACAAATATGAAGCTTCCAGGAGCCTGTTAGCTTAGCAGGAAGGTCCTTTTATGCTAAGCTAAGTGAGCTAGCTGCTGGTTGCAGCTTCATACAGTATTCCGGGTACAGGCATGTGAGGTATCCAACATCTCGTCTAACACTCAGCAACAAAGTGAACAAGTGCATTTAAATGTCAAACTCTCTGCATATTAAATAAACTCATAAAACACGTGTAAAGATGTTTATCGTGTCACAGTTTTATCCTGATTTAAAGTCGCTTACCTCCAGACTTTTCCCCGCCAGCCGGCAGTGCTCCACGTGTTCTCTGGCAGCCGGCCAGTAGATCTGATTGAGTTCGAATCGACCACACGAAAACAATTAAAATCTCTTTATCTTTAAACAGATTTCATTATTCTGATCAGCGCTGCGTTTCAACGACTCACCGTACGAGTGGGCAGATCCAAGCTGTCGGGCCTCAGCAGGTAGATGTGGTCCTTCCCTCCGACCAATAGCCATCCTTGATCCTCGTCCAACAGCAACGCCTGATACCCGCCGCTGACTCCGCCCTCCCAGAAGACTGCCGACCCGTTCTTCAAATCTGAGAGACACGACACGTTTGAGTCCATCCGGGAAATATGAAACTTTAAATGTCATTAAGTCCCTTTAACATGAGTTAGCTCAGTTTGGTAGCTGCTGTTAGCTAATGTTAGCTCAGTTTTCCAGCTGCTGTTAGCTAATGTTAGCTCAGTTTGTTAGCTGCTGTTAGCTAATGTTAGCTCAGTTTGTTAGCTGCTGTAGGCTAATGTTAGCTCAGTTTGTTAGCTGCTGTAGGCTAATGTTAGCTCAGTTTGGTAGCTGCTGTTAGCTAATGTTAGCTCAGTTTGTTAGCTGCTGTTAGCTAATGTTAGCCCAGTTTGTTAGCTGCTGTTAGCTAATGTTAGCTCAGTTTGTTAGCTGCTGTAGGCTAATGTTAGCTCAGTTTGTTAGCTGCTGTTAGCTAATGTTAGCTCAGTTTGTTAGCTGCTGTTAGCTAATGTTAGCTCAGTTTTCCAGCTGCTGTTAGCTAATGTTAGCTCAGTTTGTTAGCTGCTGTTAGCTAATGTTAGCCCAGTTTGTTAGCTGCTGTAGGCTAATGTTAGCTCAGTTTGTTAGCTGCTGTAGGCTAATGTTAGCTCAGTTTGGTAGCTGCTGTTAGCTAATGTTAGCTCAGTTTGTTAGCTGCTGTTAGCTAATGTTAGCCCAGTTTGTTAGCTGCTGTTAGCTAATGTTAGCTCAGTTTGTTAGCTGCTGTAGGCTAATGTTAGCTCAGTTTGGTAGCTGCTGTAGGCTAATGTTAGCTCAGTTTGTTAGCTGCTGTTAGCTAATGTTAGCTCAGTTTGTTAGCTGATGTTAGCTCAGGTTATTAAATATGATTTGTTATTATAGCAGTATATGAAGTAGTTTAACGTTGCTTCTCTTCATGGCTTCAGCCTGTAATAAAGTAGTTTTATAGTGTGCTGTTTCTACTTTTACGTAAGTAAATGATTTGAATAATTCATCACACACACACACACACACACACTCCAGCAGCAGTTCATCAGTCAGGCCTCGCAGCCTTTGCCTCTCGTCTCTCTGGGGAGTCGATGCTAAAGCAGGCAGAAAACGACGTGAACAAGCAGAGCAAATTAACCCTGAAACTCTGCCCGAGCCCCGACACTCTGTTTACTCTGTAACGCTGTCAGCTCGACTCTGCCCGAGCTGTGAATGATAACTGGAGCGAGGAGAGGAGGGAACATGACTGGGTCTCATTCCAAGAGGTCACTTATCTCCACCTGCAGAGACGAACTGTCCTAAAATAACAAGAAGGTTTATGGCAGAAGTCTTTACAGGCGTGATGGTTCATGTTTTCTTAGTGTTCAACTCATGAGCACAGCCCCTCACTGGAGTCCAGTACAGACTGTCTAAAACTGGACGTAGTCTCTGTGACTTCCCCGCAGACTGTCTAAAACTGGACGTAGTCTCTGTGACGTCCCCACAGACTGTCTAAAACCTGGACGTAGTCTCCGTGACGTCCCCGCAGACTGTCTAAAACTGGACGTAGTCTCCGTGACTTCCCACAGACTGTCTAAAACCTGGACGTAGTCTCTGTGACTTCCCCACAGACTGTCTAAAACTGTACGTAGTCTCCGTGACGTCCCCGCAGACTGTCTAAAACTGGACGTAGTCTCCGTGACGTCCCCTGACAGTGAATATGCAGGTTAATGGATGATGAAAATAATCTTTAGTGCAGCTGTAATATATTTAAAATAGTTTCTCAGACTCTGAGTCGATCTTTTTTTCCATCTGCGATCAATTTGGTGCCTTTTGGGTCGACTGCAGGTAAATTCATGAGCTCCGGCTGTAAATCTTAACTTGAGTAAAAGCAAATAATTAACCTTGAAACTCTCCCAGTTTTCCTGCCGCCGTCTGTCAGCTGAGTTTGACCTCCCCTCGCTGAAAATAATCACCTGAATGAGCACAGGAAATTAACCATGAAACTCCACGAGACCGTCGTGACATTCGGACCCCACACTGTGGAGACACTGCTGTGCATAAAAAAAGATGGCGAGTCGTGTCTTTGAATGCAGCACGGTACATTTGCTACAACTCAGCTCCAACAGAACACGTTTAAAAAGGAATAAATCACGGCGCCTTCATCAGGGGGGCTGACAGAGCGTCTGCTTCCTAACCAGCCGTGAAGAGAAACATCGCCTGTGTGGTCGTCACGTTTGTTTGTACATCCTTTAATCACACTTAGAGTTTCACACACCGTTAAAACAGAATAAATGAAGCTGTGATTGAAAGTGAGTCTTCAGTTTCTTCAGTTATATCACACCTGATGCCACTGAGATTTCTTTCTAAAGAGGAACTTTAAAATGTATGTAAACAAGCTCACAGTGCGTGCTTGGAGTTTGTGTTTTAATGCTTTTATTTTGTTTTATTGTGTTGAAAATGGAACTTTATTTTAAAGGGGTGCAATGCGCGCACGAAGAGCACTGACAAAAGTGACAGTAACGAGTACGGTAAGCGGTAACAGACAAAGACAGTAAGTAACGGATGAATATAAATAAGAGAAAGGGTTAAAGGGAAAGTTTAGCTGCAGTCGAGACTGGTTCTATGTTGGTCTACATTAGTCTAGGTTGGTCTACGTTGCTCTAAGTTGGTCTACATTAGTCTAGGTTGATCTACGTTGCTCTAAGTTAGTCTACGTTGTTCCAAGTTGATCTTATGTGGCCTAAGTTGTTGTTCTAAGTTCGTCTACATTGGTCTACGTCAGTCTAGGTTGGTCTACGTTGGTTTAAGTTAGTCTACGTTGTTCCAAGTTGATCTTATGTGGCCTAAGTTGTTGTTCTAAGTTAATCTAAATTGGTCTAGGTTGGTCTACATTAATCTAGATTGGTCTATGTTGATCTAAGTTTGTCTAAGTTTGTCTAAGTTGGTCTACGTTGCTGAAACTTGAAACTTGTTTATTTCTTTAAATCACTCTTGTATAATATATAAAATATTATTTTTTTAATTCTGTGACATTAAATTTGTTCTGAGGACAAAATGCGGCGGGTCATCAGGTCTGTCTGTGCTCGGATCACATTTTTCTTTTCTTAAAGTTGATTTATGGACGCTGTGTTCGAGCAGGTCCAACGTTTCAGATCAACATTTTTAACCCATGAAAACTTTTGTGAAGTGAACACGTTTAAATCTTCATTGTGTTCTACGAGTTAATGAAACAAAAAAAGCAAACTTTTACTGAAAATAAACGATGTAAATTTGAGTTTTGAATTTTTTAAATCTTTAAAAAAAAAAACACGTTCTTGTACGTTCTGGGAACCGTGCAGACTCGAGCTGGAGACAATAAAGCAGGATTTGATTTTTATGGACCTGCTGCTCTTGGCTCTGCCTCACTGTGTCCTATAGATCCCATCCATCACGTGAACCAACGATGGGAAATAGAGCGCATGATGAAAGCAAACTTAGCAGGAGATATCTCAAAGTACTCTCCCTGAGGGGGACGCGGTGGAAAATATGACATGAAATACTGAAGACGAGAGGAAACCAAACGCTTTGCGTCACGCTGAACCATCGTGTGTTCAGATTTGTCATTTTCTGGTTGAAGTTTTCCATTAGTTTCCCTGATAACTTATAGAGACTCCCACATATTTAAAGTCGAGCTGTCCTCGAGAAAATGCATTAAAAATGTGTAAAAACACGAAACTTTCTGCAGCAGAATCAATTCTGCCTGAGGGGAGTGAATATGTGAAGATAAAGACAGAGTGCATTAAAGCAGGAGTGCAGCCGGCGTCTGAATATCCGCAGTCGTTTGGCCTCGTGATGATTATTTGATCAGTCAGAGCTTCACTGAGTCTGGATGTAATTCAGCTAAATGCTGATTGCTTCTGATTGGTCGGCTGTGATCTGGATTTATGCTGATTGGTCAATGGGACGAGGTCATGACCTCTTCACATCTTGATTCAGGTACAAGCTTTTAGTTCTGCATTGGTTCTTTGTGAGTGTGTGTGTGTGTGTGTGTGTGTGTGTGTGTGTGTGTCAGTGAGGTCAGGATTAGTCAGGTTGAGAGGTCAGCAGTTAAAGAAGATCTGACTTCAGGTCAGTGAGTCCGTTTGTCTTCTTCTTCTCCACCGGCCACCCAGTCAGCTCTGACCGAAGTTAAAGGCCGTCATACTGTTGTATATCTTGTCCAGACATCAGCCCAGGTGTGTCCAATGAGACTGACTTCAAAGGTAAACTGCACCAAAGTCACGGGGATAAGAGATAATGTACAGCGAGACAGAAGAGTCTTGAAGGTGGAAGCCTGTGAAGGTTCTCAGTCGTCTTTGAAGGTTCTCAGTCGTCTTTAAGGTTCTCAGTCGTCTTTGAAGGTTCTCAGTCGTCTTTAAGGTTCTCAGTCGTCTTTAAGGTTCTCAGTCATCTTTGAAGGTTCTCAGTCGTCTTTGAAGGTTCTCAGTCGTCTTTAAGGTTCTCAGTCGTCTTTGAAGGTTCTCAGTCGTCTTTAAGGTTCTCAGTCGTCTTTGAAGGTTCTCAGTCGTCTTTGAAGGTTCTCAGTCGTCTTTGAAGGTTCTCAGTCGTCTTTAAGGTTCTCAGTCGTCTTTAAGGTTCTCAGTCATCTTTGAAGGTTCTCAGTCGTCTTTAAGGTTCTCAGTCGTCTTTGAAGGTTCTCAGTCATCTTTGAAGGTTCTCAGTCGTCTTTAAGGTTCTCAGTCGTCTTTAAGGTTCTCAGTCATCTTTGAAGTTCTCAGTCGTCTTTGAAGTTCTCAGTCGTCTTTAAGGTTCTCAGTCGTCTTTGAAGGTTCTCAGTCGTCTTTGAAGGTTCTCAGTCGTCTTTGAAGTTCCTCAGTCGTCTTTGAAGGTTCTCAGACGTCTTTAAGGTTCTCAGTCATCTTTAAGGTTCTCAGTCGTCTTTAAGGTTCTCAGTCGTCTTTGAAGTTCTCAGTCGTCTTTAAGGTTCTCAGTCGTCTTTAAGGTTCTCAGTCGTCTTTGAAGGTTCTCAGTCGTCTTTAAGGTTCTCAGTCGTCTTTGAAGGTTCTCAGTCGTCTTTAAGGTTCTCAGTCGTCTTTGA
This sequence comes from Miichthys miiuy, assembly GCA_036365135.1. Lineage (NCBI taxonomy): Eukaryota > Metazoa > Chordata > Actinopteri > Sciaenidae > Miichthys > Miichthys miiuy. Next base: position 30,417,528 of record CM071604.1, read on the forward strand.
AGGTTCTCAGTCGTCTTTAAGGTTCTCAGTCATCTTTGAAGTTCCTCAGTCGTCTTTAAAGGTTCTCATATGTCTTTAAGGTTCTCAGTCGTCTTTAAGGTTCTCAGTCGTCTTTAAGGTTCTCAGTCGTCTTTAAGGTTCTCAGTCGTCTTTGAAGTTCTCAGTCATCTTTGAAGGTTCTCAGTCGTCTTTAAGGTTCTCAGTCGTTTTAAGGTTCTCAGTCGTCTTTGAAGTTCTCAGTCATCTTTGAAGGTTCTCAGTCGTCTTTGAAGGTTCTCAGTCGTCTTTGAAGGTTCTCAGTCGTCTTTAAGGTTCTCAGTCGTCTTTAAGGTTCTCAGTCGTCTTTGAAGGTTCTCAGTTGTCTTTCTTTGTGAAGCGTTAATAGAGTTAATAGAAGTTCTGCTTAGTTGCAGCAGGGTCCATTTATGTTCTGATATACACTGTAAATAGTTACCACTAAATTCACAGTAACTGGCAGCTGTTGACAAGTAAATGTACAGTACATCATTGGTTACTGTAATTTTCACAGTAACTCTATAATTACTGTAGTTTTTGGCTGAATACACAGTGTACTACTGTGAAATGGTTTACAGTAATCTACTTGGCACAAACAGTAAATTACTGTGGATTTCACAGCTGGAGGCCGAGTCATTGAGCCACTTCCTCAAACAAAACAACCTTTTAGCTTTAATCACACTGAACATGTTAAAGCCTGATGGGACTAATGTGGCAGCTCCAGCTGAGCGTCCAGATGGAAACATAAGACGTTTTGTTCGAACACGATTCATATCTTTGATTTAAAAAATACCTTCAAGGGGTTCGTAGATTTCTGCAGCAGCTGTTTTTTTATGAGCAACATACTGTGAAGTCTTTCTCTGGAGCTGGCTGCAGCCAAACAGGCGGTTCATCATGAAGATGCAGTTTTTTACGAACGCACAAATCTCTGAAGTTTTATACACAATAAAGAGTGTGAGTATGTACGGTATGTGTGTGAACTGAAGACATGTACACTGACATTTACTCTGACACTGAGGTATGACAGATTAGTGTTCATCACATAAAGATACAATAAAACAAAATAAACTTTGATTTGTCTTTTTATTTTACTCCACATTTGATTTTATCGTCATTCCTTCATCTTTAATAAAGTTTGACAACAGCAGTCATGTTTCCATCCAAATGAACGGCAGATTTTTAACAAATTTAAATCCGATATTTGTGTTTGTTTCATGTATTAATGTTAATTAATAAAAGTTACACCAGATCTGTGTGGGGCCATGAGAGCCATGAGGAAACAGCTGATCAGTCACGTGACTTCAATGTACGCCAGAACTCCTATTAAGAGCTATTTTAATCCGAAACTTCAAAACACATCAAAGTACGTTGACAGGAACACGGCCAGTGAGCAGAATTCTCAGTTAGTTGCTAATGCTAATGCTAATGCTAATGCTAAAGCTGCTAATGTTCTCTTCACACTGATCTGAGCGCAGCAGACGGACGACGATGATGATGAACGTGGTCACGTCTTGTTACAGTCCAATCAACAAGATCATTTCCACCAGAGAGCTGAAAGCAAACCAGGCGTGTGTGTGTGTGTGACTGTGTGTGTGTGTGTGATCGTGCTGAACAGTGTGTGTGTGTGACTGTGTGTGTGTGTAATGATAATGGTAAACACTTGTTAAAGCCTTCAAGCAGAACAAATGCTCAGAGAGCTGGGTGTGTGCCGAACACCTGTACAGCAAACGTATGAGTGTGTACGTGTGTGTGTGTGAGTGTGTGTGTGTGTGTGTGTGTGTGTGTGTGTGTGTGTGTGTGTGTGAGTGTGTGAGAGAGAGAGAGAGAGAAACAGAGAGACTAGAAATAGAATAACAGATCAGTGGAAAGATTCATTCACTGTGAGAAGGTATGTGAGTGTGTGGAGGAGTGAATATGAGTCTGTCTAACATCTGTGTGTGTGTGTGTGTGTGTGTGTGTGTGTGTGTGTGTGTGTGTGTGTGTGTGTGTGTGAGACCAGTTAAAGACCAGTTAATTGGGGACATCAAACGTGTGTCGTCTGTTGGGAAAAGCTGATTTTTGGGTCAGTGGTTGAGGGTTAGAGTCCTGCAAGTCTTCAAGAAATGAATGGAAGTCTATGCAGCGTCCCCAGAAGTGTTCTAAGTCTACGTGTGTGTGTGTGATTGATTGTTCGCCGTGATGAACGCTGATTACCTGCAATCAGGGAGGTGATTAAAACTGGATTAGCTTCATTAAAATGGAGTGTGTGTGTTCGGACGTGTGTGTATGATTCACACCAAAAACACGTTTCAGCACGACGCTCCGATTTTTTGCTTTCGTCTTTACTGAACTATGAAATAAACTTTCACTGCGAATCTGACTGATTAATTAAATGTTTCCAAGAGTCCAAACTAAATGGTTAAATGTCTCGTTTTGCCAGACCAACCCAAAAATCTGCAAAGAAATGAAATAAAGAAAAGTTGCAGATCCTCACAGAGACTTGATTTGGGTGGCGTCAGGTTTAGACAGTCTGCGGGGACGTCACGGAGACTACGTCCAGGTTTTAGACAGTCTGCGGGGACGTCACGGAGACTACGTCCAGTTTTTAGACAGTCTGCGGGGGCGTCCACGGAGACTACGTCCAGTTTTTAGACAGTCTGCGGGGACGTCACGGAGACTACGTCCAGGTTTTAGACAGTCTGCGGGGACGTCACGGAGACTACGTCCAGGTTTTAGACAGTCTGCGGGGGCGTCGGAGACTACATCCAGGTTTTAGACAGTCTGCGTGGGCGTCCACGGAGACTACGTCCAGGTTTTAGACAGTCCGCGGGGACGTCACGGAGACTACGTCCAGGTTTTAGACAGTCTGCGGGGACGTCACGGAGACTACGTCCAGGTTTTAGACAGTCTGCGGGGACGTCACAGAGACTACGTCCAGGTTTAGACAGTCTGCGGGAGGTCACAGAGACTACGTCCAGGTTTTAGACAGTCTGCGGGGCGTCACAGAGACTACGTCCAGTTTTTAGACAGTCTGCGGGGGCGTCGGAGACTACGTCCAGGTTTTAGACAGTCTGCGGGGCGTCACAGAGACTACGTCCAGGTTTTAGACAGTCTGCGGGGCGTCACAGAGACTACGTCCAGTTTTTAGACAGTCTGCGGGGCGTCACAGAGACTACGTCCAGTTTTTAGACAGTCTGCGGGGCGTCACGGAGACTACGTCCAGGTTTTAGACAGTCTGCGTGGGCGTCCACGGAGACTACGTCCAGGTTTTAGACAGTCCGCGGGCGTCACAGAGACTACGTCCAGGTTTTAGACAGTCCGTGGGGCGTCACGGAGACTACGTCCAGGTTTTAGACAGTCTGCGTGGGCGTCCACGGAGACTACGTCCAGGTTTTAGACAGTCTGCGTGGGCGTCACGGAGACTACGTCCAGGTTTTAGACAGTCGCGGGGGCGTCACGGAGACTACGTCCAGGTTTTAGACAGTCTGCGTGGGCGTCACGGAGACTACGTCCAGGTTTTAGACAGTCTGCGTGGGCGTCCACGGAGACTACGTCCAGTTTTTAGACAGTCTGCGGGGACGTCACGGAGACTACGTCCAGGTTTTAGACAGTCTGCGGGGACGTCACAGAGACTACGTCCAGGTTTTAGACAGTCTGCGGGGCGTCACAGAGACTACGTCCAGTTTTTAGACAGTCTGCGGGGCGTCACAGAGACTACGTCCAGTTTTTAGACAGTCTGCGGGGCGTCCACGGAGACTACGTCCAGGTTTTAGACAGTCTGCGGGGACGTCACGGAGACTACGTCCAGGTTTTAGACAGTCCGCGGGGACGTCACGGAGACTACGTCCAGGTTTTAGACAGTCTGCGGGGACGTCACGGAGACTACGTCCAGGTTTTAGACAGTCTGCGGGGACGTCACAGAGACTACGTCCAGGTTTTAGACAGTCTGCGGGGACGTCACAGAGACTACGTCCAGTTTTTAGACAGTCTGCGGGGCGTCACAGAGACTACGTCCAGTTTTTAGACAGTCTGCGGGGACGTCACGGAGACTACGTCCAGGTTTTAGACAGTCTGCGGGGACGTCACGGAGACTACGTCCAGGTTTTAGACAGTCCGCGGGGACGTCACAGAGACTACGTCCAGGTTTTAGACAGTCCGTGGGGACGTCACGGAGACTACGTCCAGGTTTTAGACAGTCTGCGGGGACGTCACGGAGACTACGTCCAGGTTTTAGACAGTCTGCGTGGGCGTCACGGAGACTACGTCCAGGTTTTAGACAGTCCGCGGGGGCGTCCACGGAGACTACGTCCAGGTTTTAGACAGTCTGCGGGGACGTCACGGAGACTACGTCCAGGTTTTAGACAGTCTGCGGGGACGTCACGGAGACTACGTCCAGGTTTTAGACAGTCTGCGTGGGCGTCACAGAGACTACGTCCAGGTTTAGACAGTCTGCGGGAGGTCACAGAGACTACGTCCAGTTTTTAGACAGTCTGCGGGGCGTCCACGGAGACTACGTCCAGGTTTTAGACAGTCTGCGGGAGGTCACAGAGACTACGTCCAGTTTTTAGACAGTCTGCGGGGCGTCCACGGAGACTACGTCCAGGTTTTAGACAGTCTGCGGGGCGTCACAGAGACTACGTCCAGTTTTTAGACAGTCTGCGGGGACGTCACGGAGACTACGTCCAGGTTTTAGACAGTCTGCGGGGACGTCACGGAGACTACGTCCAGGTTTTAGACAGTCTGCGGGGACGTCACGGAGACTACGTCCAGGTTTTAGACAGTCTGCGGGGACGTTACGGGGACTAGTTTGAAGTCTTTTATCAGTGAGACTTTACCATGGTGGTGCAGAGGTTTGTAGGTTTGTGTGGTTTTCTCCTGCACACGTTAAACTAACACGTGTTTGTAACGAGTGTCGAGGCGCGCTGATGTAAACGAGTCAGTCTTGGATCATTAGATAAAAAGGCCTGAGGGAAGCTGGACGAGCTGCTGCTGCTTCACTGCAACGCGTGAGCATGACCCATCATTAAACAGTCAAATACATAACTTCAACTGATTATTTCAGTCTGCATCAGCCGAACACACACACACACACACACACACACACACACACACACACACACACTACTGAGTCTGTTCAGTGTAACACTTCAGGGTCCGATCGATGGAGAACGGCAGCCAAAGTTTTCATACTGAAACATTTAACTGTCATTCGTGCTAAATATTTATAGCCCGCACTTGAAAACAGTCTCTGTGATTTCTTATCATATTAGAAGATTCTCGTTATCTCATGAGAGCACGATGAAGGTTTTGTTTTGAGCTATAATGAAGACACAAAGCGCGGCTTTAACACAGACTTATTTATCTATTAGAGCAGCAGCTAATGATTAATTAATTTCTCGACTAATCGATTAATGAAACTTGTAAATGTTGAAAGGAGTGACCGCTCGTTCAGTTTCATATCTCAGAAGACGAAGAAAAGAAGCTAACTGTCTCAATTAAAGGCCTCAAACTAAAACTAAACTATTTAAATACTGATTAAAACTATAATATGTAACGTCCACATGAATAAAGAAATGCAGTCAGACTTCATGACATATTTTATGATCTTTTAAAGAGTGTCAGCAGATCACGTTATGATTGACCTCTCTCATGAACACGAAGCTAAACGGCGACTTGAGGAGCAGAAAAACAGATTTTAGTCAGTATCAGTTTAAGTGAGACCTACGCTCGCTCCAAAGACACCAGACCAGACTCCTTAGACAAGGACAGGAACTTTACCAGAATATTTGTGGTGAACTGAGTATTTATATCGACCAAACCAGAGCTGGCGACTGTTGGAACGACGCGAAGACGAACCAAGATGGTTTTATTTTGGTTCTGTCGCGTCTGAACGGTGAGTTATCGAAGCGGTTCAGTTCATCTAAAGAGAGAAACTTCAATTCAGAAGGTTGAAAACAGATGTAGGAATGTTTCCTTTGTTTCCTTCCTTCAGTTTAAGAGTTTATTTATGACACTAAACGTAGTGAAGTCGGTTTCTTTCAAAGTTAATTGCGTAATAAATGTTTGAGCGTAACCACGGCCAATTCAAAGCCATTAACCAATAAAACTTGATGATTATATATAACGAATAGCGGCGTGTCGATCGTGAATGTGTCGTTCAATTTGAACTAATTCAACTAATCTTTCATATGACTCTGCAGTAACGAGTAGTCTGAGTGAGTGATTCGTTCATTTTCATGCAGTACGTTCCCTCGCCACAGGACAGGAAACAGAAACACAAACCACACAGCAGTTCGTTCATACGGATCATTCATTTGTCACGTTTATATCGTCCACAAGAGAGCTACGAAATGACTCAAAAAAAAGATTCGTCCAATTTTCCGTGCGAGAGTCGGTGATCCGGTTCAGTAAAAAGACTTGAACTTCCCACCACTGATATCGAAGTCACACAGTCTGTTGTGGTTTTGTGTTCGCAGCGAGTCGAACGTTTCCTCGGTTAAACCGAAATCAAGTCAAACATCGGAGAAGGAAAACAATAAGACGTCATATTTACGTCTGTTTCTGATTCCAGGCGGTGACATGATGATTTACATCTGGAGAGGAAATGATTTCTCTCCCTCGAGCTGTTGAGCAAGAGAAACCTTTAAAGGTTTATTTTAGCTTCACGTGACAACATGAGTGACAGAAACCTCACCCACGCTGAGCGGGAGGAGAGGGTGAGTTATCGCTCGCTGATAAAAAACATGTGATTAGATAAAAAACCTGACGGGATTCCTCACCTGTCAGACACACCTGTCTGCTCTGCATCCTCGTGTATTTATGATTACCACACACCGCCAACGCCTTCGGTTTACACAGATCATAAAAACACACACACAACTCGATACGGAGTGTGTGTGTGTGTTTGAGAGGGGGTAACCTGGTGTGTGTCAGCTGGCAGATGTTTCTCACGCCACACGGAAAACATCTGGTTCTCCACAGAACGTCTGGCAGGATCACCGACAGCAACAGAGTTCATCAGAAGAGTCGACCGTTAGCGTTCAGTCCGAGCACGACGGAAAGTTTCTGACATTTTAACGTCTGTTAAAGTTTGTTAAAGTTTGGTGTTTGCTAATGTTAGCTCAGATTATTAGCTGCTGTTAGCTCAGTTTGTTAGCTCCTGTTAGCTCAGTTTATTAGCTGCTGTTAGCTAATGTTACGGTAAATGGTACGTGGACTCTACTTATATAGTGCCGTTATCCCAGTTTGTTAGCTGCTGTTAGATAATGCTAGCTCAGTTTGTTAGCTAATGTTAACTCAATTTGTTAGCTACTGTTAGCTTAGTTTGTTAGCTAATGTTAGCTCAGTTTGTTAGCTGCTGTTAACTTAGTTTGTTCACCGCTGTTAGCTAATGTTAACTCAATTTGTTAGATACAGTTAGCTTAGTTTATTAGCTAATGTTTACTCAGTTTGTTAGCTGCTGTTAGCCTAGTTTGTTGGCTAATGTTAGCTCAGTTTGTTAGCTGCTGTTAGCTTAGTTTGTTAGCTGCTGTTACCTAATGTTAGCTCAGTTTGTTAGCTAATGTTAGCTCAGTTTGTTAGCTGCTGTTAGCTAATGTTAGCTCAGTTTGTTAGCTGCTGTTAGCTAATGTTAGCTCAGTTTGTTAGCCGCGCTGCCTGGACTGTGAGCTCAGAGCTCTGGGGGAGTGTTAGTGTTTGTACCACAGGAGTTTTGGACCATTAAGAAGAAAAACAAGAAGAAGAAGAAGAAGAAGAAGAAGAAGAAGAAGAGGAGGAGGAGGTTTACAGGCCCGGTATGTCAACGACAATCTTCATCTTTTTGTACTTACTACATTTCTCGTGCTAAAAATTGCTCTCTCACATGATTGTTTCATGAGTCAGTGGCGTAAAGCTGCAACACATTGTCTCAGTTAGCACATGCTAACACTTACAGCGGAGCATCTTGCAGCTCATGTGTTCAAAGGTTTGGATTCAAATGAAAGCGGGTCTGCAGGATGACAGAAACCAAAACCACCCGGCCCGGAGGTCCTGACTCTGAGGCGCTGACGGGTAACTCATTCTCCATGTGTTTGTGCCTAACTCCCAGCGAGACATGGATGATTTTTCTTTTTAAGCAACATCTAATGAGGCATCGAAGCAAACACTGAATTAACTGGAATAACAAAAGACAAACCAACATTTTCAAGATTAGATACATCACTCCTGAAATTTGAAACAGCTTCTTCAGAGAGTGTTTGCTTTCCCGTCCTAACAAACCGAAGACAAAGAGAGTTAGCAGCAGCGCTGCTATCTCCACTACAATCCGTTAAAACCGTCTGTGGTTCGACACATTCAGACTGTCACGTAAGACCAACACGGCATCCGAGGCCATTCCAACCAGGATGTTTCCATGAGGCTGCTCTGCATCACACGACCAACCTGGAAGCTGTGAACTCGAATATTGACCTGACCGCCCTGCACATGGCGAGTTCCTAACACGTAGTAAGATCAGTCAGAGGTTGCACTGGGTTCAAACATGTTTTGTGCAGCAGGTTTAAACAGTCCTGAACCAGCAGATTCTAGTTTCAGAACTAGTTTCAAGGCTCCCTCCTCTGAGTTGTTTTCCCGGTAACACGAGCGAGGTATAGAGTGACACATGATTCCTGCTGAGGTCTGAAACTGAACTCGTCTGTTTGTTGTTGCAGTGATTTCAGGTAGCAATGTCTCCGTCTCCTCCGTTTGAAACTGTCAGGACACATCCGGACCGAGCCATGGCCCAGATCAACCTGTACCATGTTTGTTTGTCGGAGCCGGACAGCTGCTACACTGACTGCTAGCTGTTAGCTGCTAGGTGCTAGCTGGGGTCCAGATGTTCTCGTGTTTCTGTTGTGGTCAGTCTGTGTAAATAAAGTTTGACTGATTGAAGCTCGGCAATGAACGAGCTCGTGTTTCAAACACTTCCTGGTCTGGGTGCTGAGATGTTTGTTTTTCATTGTGGATCCAGTAGCCGGCGGCTAGCCGACACCGCGATGAAGCCGAGGACGTCGACCTCTTTGGGTCAGCCAATGTCGGAGTATCAATAACTTACAAAGTCTGTGTGGTTTACTAGATAAACGTTACACACTGCTAACCCTCTTCTCTTCATCCATCAGGTCTTCAATGCTAACCAACTTCACCTGTGAACTCATACATGAATATCTGGACTTTACAGCCACGTGTTCAGTGTTTAACTGAAGTTTCTCTTTCAGAAATAAGTTGTGTTTTTCCTTTAATGTGAAACAGAGACATGCATGCCACAGCTTACAACGCTTCCCTGAGATTCCTCATGAACTGTAGAGCTTCACACACAGGTGCACACACACAACAGAGCAGAAGTTACATCCTGACACTTTCCACGTCGGCTGTACCGACCACGAGCGAGCACTTGGCGACGTAGTTACAGGAAGTTATGAAACTCTGTGATCTGGATCTGGAGACGAATTGTGGACGCGTCGTTGCGAAAACAGATTCATGGCTCGTACTGAACTTTGATTTTCCTGGAAGTTTTCTTGTCCTCCCGGCCAGAACTCTTTGGAAACACAGTTTGAATCTCAGTGGACGGACTGTGCAGGGTGGAGCTTTGCTTTATCTTTTCAGCTATCTGATGACAACATCTACAGACACTCATCATGTGTCCTTCTCCTGTCTCCTCTTTACTGACTCCTTCAACCCTCTTCTGTTTGTATTCAGCCCTCCACCCTCCTCCACCCTCTTTTGGGGTTCATTGACAAAATCTCAACCTCCAAATTCCTCCCCGAGGCACACTGTCCTTTATTCCTCCTCCCCCCTCCTCGTTACCTCGCTCCCTCTCCTCGTTTCCTCTGCCATGAAACAAAGAAGACAAACTGTCTTTTCTTCCCTCGTCTCGATGCAGAAAACAAGAATTCCCCTCATGATTTCTTTTCTTTCACTTTCTCTGAAGAGTCTCAAATTAAATAAAAAAAACTCTTACAGTAACGGACATCGTTAACGCTGGTCGCCAGGCAACCAGAAATCAAAATGATGGACCACACATACTGATGGAGGAGTGGGAGTCGCCCAATCATCTTCAGTTTAACGAGGAGCGAATTAAAAATTCAGTTCAATCCTTTCTGTAACTAAACTGAACCCAACAGGTCGAACGTTCCAACGTTTGGAGGTTCATGTCATTTCATCTCCACTCGATCACAGTTACACTCTGAACTTACAGGCGATAAAAGAGTGTGCAGAGTAACATCATCTAGAAGCAACGTTTTAGTCTGCCGACCACTCAAAGCACTTTTACAACACTTCAAACATGGAGGTCAGAACCATCAGGAGCAGTTTGGCTCAGTATCTTTCTCAAGGAGCCGAGTATCGAACCAGCGAACCTACGATAACTTTGCAACCACCTGAGGCAGGTACAGAAGGTCCTCGCTCGTCCTTCATCCTCCATCTTGTCTCGTCCTTTCTCCACTTCAAGCTGCTTCAACAAACCACAAACACTGTCTGACATGCATACAGCTGATGGTAGTGTAACCCTGAAACGTTGCGGCCACAATGCTGTTTTGGTCCGTCCTGCATCGACTTCAAACTCCATCGGGAGCGTTTCAGAGCGTTTCTCCCTCCAGACTTTGTTTACTGGCTCAGATTTGGTCATTTTCCTGGTTCATGTTCTTCTAAATATGCTTCTACACGTGGAAATATGCTACATACTTCATTTGTTTCTCTTTTGTCTGTTGTTACGACCGGCAGTTTGCACGGGGAGTTTTATTTTGGAAATCCACTGGATTCTCTATGCTGTTTATGTGTCTGGCTTCCTGTCAGCTCGAGGTGCTCTGTGGAAATTGACGCGGGCTGCTCGCGTCGTCCGTCAAAAATAGAACAGCCGAGCGGAGGTCCACTTCTGGGACGCCCTTGAACCGGACCGCAGCGGAGCCGGTGGGGTTTGAAACATTGACTAAAATGGCCGCGTATCCCTGCAGCGACCACGGTGCACACGCAACACTGCGCGTCTGCGGCCGGTGGCATTTGGGGGTCAGTCAGTCAGAGCAGCTGATAAATGAATTCATAAATCCAAAATAACTCCTCTGATACTGAAATAAACCAAAACTGTGACGCCAAAATGATCGAAACTGTGAAATAATCAAACGCAAGCAACAGCACGGCTACGTAACGATACATTCAACCCATGTGATGCTAATATGCAGTCAATATCAGTCAGTCGGTGACGGAGAACATTCGTTAACGTGACCCCCGTATCGAAGTTCCTGTTAAATCTGACACAGTTTGAGTCTGTCTGTGACATCATCAGTTTAATTAATGCAGCTGACAGTCTTTGATTAATTATTACGCTCCTGACGACGGTTTAAAAGTCAAACTTACAAGATTTTAAAAGATAAACGTTCACGTCTGCAGAGACTCAAAAAAGTAAATACAAGGTGGAGCAGACGGAGCAGACGGTTCATGTATGACTCAG